>DWLR01000787.1:0-22047 GCA_018246295.1 Papilio alexanor hazarajatica | reverse complement strand
ATATATATATATATATATATATATATACACATATATCTAGATAGAGCTAAAGAAGTTTTCCTTCAGTCGTGTGGTCTAAAGCACACTCGCTTGTTATGCACACACACTTGTTTGCTACGTCACATTTGGCGCGTGTGAATCGTTTTGCTTTCATTTTCTTGTGCCAATGTTGGCCGCAACATTGCACCTTGGCTTGCAGACAAACACTCGACTTATTGTTAAGTCGAAACAAACAGTCGCCGTTCCCTCAAGATCGTCGATAAATGCAATTATGACTCTTTTAACTTACTTTTATCTGATTCCGCGGACAATTTATCAACTTTGTTCTATTCTCTCGGGTGCCGAGAACAATGTTAGTATAAGTACACTTTGGAAAATCAATTTGTTTTGTGTGCTTTAATCGAAGAATTTTTCTGTTAATATTAGGTAATGAAACAAATTTCATTACATTTATAATATTGCTTTTTGTTATCATTTAAATTTAATTTTTAATTTTACATTACTGATGACATTTATTGGATGCAACATGCGAAAGGTGAAACTATCGACTTAAACCATTTTAGGACTCATTCGTACGTTACAGTTGTGATAATAAGTTCACTTAAAATTTACGAAGACTAGTGTTGCAATGTATGAATATTATTTTATTGGACTATTTTCTAGAAATGAAACTGAATATTGTAAATGTTTGAATAAAAGTATTAGTACATGCCTTGTTTTGTACAACTTCTCGAAGCTAAATTTATTTATAAAATTTAGAATTGTTTAGAGTGTGCAGCGAGGAACATTATCATAAACAAATTTTTTTTTTAACCTTTGCGCAACAAACATTTTCATGGCATCTTTTCCGTGGCAGGATTCAATAATTGACAACTACTCTGATCGAGACAATTGTCGGATACATGTAAATTTGTACAGTATAAAGCACGTACTATGTTTTTATTTGTAACATTTACAATTGAATAAATTGTAAATATTATAAACGCAACAAAGCATCAAGTGCCGACATGGTAAAAAAAAATATATTTGTAACACTATATCTCTAATCCAACTCGAAAAGTGAGTGATTTTTATTATAAATACTCACCAGTTAATTTTGTAGAGTGGAATCGCGCGAATTTATTTACTGAAACAAATATAACATTGTTTCGGGACTAGTGAGTTCACAAATCTATACTAATGAAATAAACCTGAAAGTTTGCTTAAACGCGCTAAACTCAAAAACAACCAAACTGATTTGAAAAATTATTTTTGAATTTGACAGTCCATTTATTTAAGAAGGTTGTAGGCTATTTGATATCTCGCTACAACGATGTAAATTGCTTTTGTTTAAATTAAACTGTGCGACGAACTGTGTTTAAGTGAAACTGTGGAGCACAGCTAGGTTAACATGTATGGTTACACCTCACCAAGATAGACGTATATGATAAACGCACCGCTGTTTTGTTTATATGAAGGAAAAAATTATATAATGGACTAACATTAATACATAGGATATGATAGCTTATGTCGTAAATTAAATTTATAAACGTTGAATTAATTTGAATAGGTATTGTATGTGAGTATCAAATAGGCGACACGGCTAACGGATTAGCCACAGCTAGGCCGCACGACATGTGAGCGAGCGTGTTTAAATGATTCTCCATACTGCGGTATAATGACGTGGAGCACCTTCTACTCGAGATATTGTAAAAAGATTCGGTTATTTGTTTGTTCTAGATAAACTTAATAACTACTGAACTGATTAAAAAAAACAATCAATACCTGAGCGAATCCGCCATGATTGCTCGTATTCAATAATTTTCATTAACTTTGTAAGAGTATCATATTATCACATAATGCATAACAAAACTTGGTAACAAACTAACTACTGCTTCACTTGTATATCTTAGATAATCACTCACATCTATAACCCAGAATGTTAGGTAGAAATTACTTAAATCCATCTAATCCATCTATGACATTCAAACACCTATCTCGCTTCTTCTACGTCCAATACATTTGCGCATATATACTCGTAGGATACAGGTACTTTTAACGCCGCATTTCTTTAGTTACCAATCTGCGATAAATTCCACAAATAGCCACAAATAAATTATTACAAGCGCTAGCGGTTATCCTGAAATAACTACAGTTTTAGTGCCCAGAGCTCATCTTCAATACAAATTTAAACAAACGTACATATCTAACGAAGTTGTCGTTGTTAGCAAATGCAATGGTATAAATTTATCAACGAATAGTTAATTTTATCTTAAAACGTACTCTGTTTTGAATTGGCTAAATAGTAATATATACTACTAGTTTGTTGTAATCTATACTTTAGTTAGATTTTTTATTTGTTCATCCATAGCTCAGAACTCAGGGGCAGTCGCGGATCTGATTACCGCCTTGTTAACATTGACAGACTAAAGCTTAATTGCTCTTTTCGGAAACTTTGCGCTGTGTTTTATTATGTAATCTGAACTATGTTCCTTATTGCTCGTTTGGCGGATGGGTGCCAGTCGGAAAAAAGCGTTCAACCAATAATTATTACAGTATTATTAAATAATGTAATAATTACTCTTATTTAGTTAATAGAATAATAAAATGTACTTAACATCTGTGGTCATTATTGTTTTGATGTAAAATAACTACAATTTAAATTTTTTTTTATTTGTTGAAGTAAACATTGTCTATATTTCTACATGTTCATACTTTATATAAAAAAATGTTTTGATTTTTTATTAGTTACGTTCAAACGTAATAACGTACAATATATGGTTATCTGCAATTGTCTGTTTCACACTACCACAGAGAAGTGTTATGTCTTAAACAATAGCACTTATTGTCTTGGCCATGAACGGTGTAAAGAAAGTCAGTTGTTTGTGAATTGTCTTGTTTATGATTATCAACCATAATCTCACCTGGTGTCAAAAACTAATATGGTCGATGGTACGCTCTAGTTTAGCATTAGCCTTGGTCCAATCCTCTGTCGTATGTACAATGAATGAAGACTCGAATCGCTTCGTTCAAAGGGCTATACTTCAGTCACCAGACGAAACTCAGAAGTATAAATTCTTCTACTTAACGCTAGTTTGTTGTATGATTTTAGTAAATTACCTTGCCCGTTGATTTGGTCCTCGTGTCTATGAATTAATTCAAAATCTGTGTAGGCATATTATAAGCTGTCATCAAATTGTGAAGTGAACGAACCATTAACAATTTGACGTGGTATTTCTCGATAATTTGTAAACTGAACGAGAAATGATACGTTAAATCGTCAAATTGTGCTTTCGTTATATCGAAGTTTAAGTTGAATGGAATATATGTATGTATATGCGTTTAACGTGGTACAGCAAATTGTCAATGTATCGTTCAGATTACAATTTCCTGACAGTTTACAATATGCCTAAACCTATTATAAGTTGAAGAAATTCATAATTCGTCGGTGACATACATATTTAATATTTCACTTTATTTTCAATGTTTTATTTATAAATTTTGCATTATTTTCTTTATAAAATTATATACGTATTTTATTTGGCAGGTAGCGACTTCAACGAAGTTTTCCTTGAGTTTGTGATTCCGTGTTGATTTCAACGACCATATACCCTTCCTGTTATTCAAGCAGCGATTTAAAAATAGCCTTATTTTGTAAATGCACTCGACACAAAAAAAAATGTTTTGAATAAATTACATCAGCAAGATATTATTTTCAATATTTTTTCTTTTATAAAATTATTGATTTATTTGTAAAAATAAAAGACAAAAATAACTTCCTAGAGGACACATTCTCTAAGCTTTTCCTTTCTCATACCTCATGGAACTTCTTTATCATTCTTACCATGTTCAGTAATAGACACTGGGTATTCCAGCAATATTCTGCTTCTAATTCTGCTTCTCCTCTTAGAGAAGAGAAGACTTAAATCCGTTTGATAATAAAATATGCTAACACTTGGAGGAAAAGGCCTGCTCAAAGCCTTATCCTATTATGCCGTTGTGGCCGCGAAGGTTGTAGGCTTGTATTAAAAATCGAGGGGGTTATTTTGAATAAGCTTAATTATCATGAGTCTATGTTTTAATAAATTCCTTTTGGTAAATAAACGGTTACTTTAAAAACAAACATGTTAATAATAACAACAAACATGTAATAATAATAACAAACATGTTAATAACAATTAAAATATAATTTTAATTGTTAACAAATTCTACAGCTCATTTATAGAACATTATACACAGATAACAATTACTTAAAGCCATACAGATTTTTATTTTTTAATCCATACGTACAACTAAAGAAATGTGCACATGTGTGTAGTGTGTGTGTAAATATGTGACAGAACTTATGACCTGACTAGATATATCTTCATATTTATACCAACTTTTATATCTATATATATAGTTAAATTTGATTGGTACATGCGATAACATGCAGTACAGGCCAGTTTTCACTTAAAATTTACGATCGCTACTTAAAAAAGAGCCTAAGCCAATTTTTTTGCGACCCACAAAAGAAAACAATTTAGTTATAAAATTAACATTGTCGCAAGGTTATCACACAGCAACAATATTTTTTATATGGAAATCGATTGTCTGTCTACGTAAAACAGCTTTACTAAAAACATATTATAAGACTAGACACCATATGTTTTATTACTTGAACATTATCCTGCTTGCTATAGTTATTCCGCTTAAAAGATTTCGGTATTCGTAAAGAAAATTGGAAAAGCCGACAGGGACCCGGGGAGCGCCATTTATTAGGTACAATCGTGCAAATCTAAGTTATCCAGGGACCCACATATTTTACAAAAAATCATGAAATTAAAAGCAAAAACTATACGTAATAAGGACAACATTCTAAATAATTCGTAATAAAGAATACATTATACATGCCATATTGTGAATGAAAGAACATCAGAGAGAAGAATTACACCAGCGAATAAGCTTAAGCCTCTACCACTTGGTTACGTTCCAGACGCATGCTTGCGTTTCATCCACCCTAATGAGTTGCCGCTTACACGACCTCTACTTTACTTTATCTGGCTCTCTTTTGTTAAAACGCACTAAATCATAATTTCTTTCAAATTCTGTCATTTTTACGTGCGTTTTACCACATTTAAATTTTTCCTTCAAACTTATCCTGTGTAAGTTAAAAAAATATTGTAAGACTTGTTGGTTATTGTAGACTAAACAAACGAATGAGGGCAATGTGATGATGAGACTTTGTCACTAAGATAGGTTTGACTATGTCAAAGCGTGATACAGGAAATTTTGAATTTGTTTCGGAATGATTTTATTTAGAGTTGTGTTTAGACTCGTTGAAAGATTAAGTTCAGCATTTAGTAGAAACAAGCAAAGCAAGGGCCTTTTATTACAAAAAGTAAATGGCTGTGTAGTAACCTCTCTGTTTCAGGAGACTTTTTATTTCTTCTGTTATTTTTTTTTATATAGATTACTAAATCTGTAATTATTAACAAGATCTTGAAATTCTAAAGACTAATGACTAAGACAAATGTCATGAAAAACTTTACTGGCAACTCATATTTTTAAAATATCACCCGGTCTTTTTCTCTATGGCGTGAAACTATGATCAGTAACTAGTGATTAATAAAAAACTGCCCCGACTGACTGTACCCAAATAACACTCCAACAAAAACATTACCCTCCTGTCAGTCGGGTAAAAAAAATACATTTTTATCCACATGAATCTGCCTACCTCTAAACTTTACCAGTGGTCAGAACTGAGTGTAAAACATTTTATTTCCAAAATCCATTTTGTGAATGTTTGCCAACGTGTTATTTAAATTTTGTCGTACCACTGCTATCGTACAAGATATCACTATCAAATATAAACAATAAAAAAAGTAATGAGCAAAACGTTATTGGAATGCCCGAAGGTATCTTGTCACCTTTCGTTACTGATGTATAGATAAGAAATAATAATGGGATGTTTTTATAACGACCTTTAGCTTGATAATTCCGAAGGGTCAACTACGATAAGGTTTTATCATTGAAGTTTCTACCAAGGAATAGGTACGATTGAAGATGATAATGAGTATATTATTTTATTAAGTCATCAATATAATTGAAAAAAAAGTGAATGAAAACGCGTCCGTTAAATTTCAAATTGACTTTGCTCGTTGCCAAGCGAATTTATATTTGGAATATCTGATGCGGTGAGGAGCCGTATTTATTTTTTTTTCCCGAAAATTATTGCATCCAGTAGGCTCAATGCCTCTATCAAAAAGCATACATGAACGCTGTTGCTGCGAAAGCTGCCTCTGCGAATTGAATGGCTTTGCGTTATGATATGAAATAAAAATCTCACGTATGCTTTTTGTTAGATGGGGTTGGAGTGCGAGATATACCAGGATAGCGAGACGTCAGTTAAAGGTAGGTAGATAAAAGCGAATAACTTTTTATGTCCGTCAGTAGCCATTTCAACAAAATGCCACTGAAATGTTAGTCTTAAATTAAGAATATAGAATAAAAACACAATCGTTACGTTAGACACATTTTATTCATAAATAAAGAATATTTTTTTCGTATTCATTTACAAAATTACTTATCATTCGTATCTTTTACTTTATTATTTTGTATTAAACATGCAATAGAACGAAGTCTTTGAATATAAGTTTATAATGTTAGCGTCCAGTTAAAGTTGACTAATATACCGTATACCGTGAAGTTTTGGTATTATTAAAAATTTCACCGTCATTTCATAATATCATTTCAGCGCGTACAATTTCTCTATTCAAATTTTATACTCTTAGTGCAGATATTATAAATTTTACAGTTTAATCCTTTAGTTTACGAGAAGATTCCGAGTTTTGAATGAGATGTTGCGCATTGTACTCGTTTGCCAAGCTCGACTTTCAAAAGCGCTACACTAAGATTTTCTTGATACCTTACCCTTGAGAAGCATTCATTTAATAATTCATTGAACTCGCAATAAATAATCACAAAGTTTCTTCCTTACATTTTTTGATGAAAATTACATTTACCGCAAAATAAATTTAAATTTTGAAGCCCTAATATCCTCATAGTTTATACAACGAAACATCTTAATAAAGTTTGTTTGCATTTGTTAACAACATTTAAAAAGTGGCTAGGTATAACCTTTTATAGATTTATTGTAAAAAAATATCTGCGCACAATATACGTGTAAATAAACGAAATAGATATATTGTTATTTGTCCATTGACATTTAAACGACTATATATTCAACCGAAGTCAATAAAATAAGATTATAGGTTGTGGGTGGATGCAAAGGCCCAGGTGATACATAGTATCCGAACTTTATAGCTCGAGCGAGGTTTCCCGCCTTTTAATATTTAATACTGACAAAAAATATCGCGATCCATCGCAATCTCGATGCGATACTTGTTTATTGCAGCATCCGTGTTTGATTCTTGATGTATCAGTAGTGAAGATGGGTGGTTTAAAGATTCCATTGCAGACACGAATAAGTTTCGGTTTCGGAATAAGGAAATAAACTTATATAAAGTAAGAGTGGTATGGACAACTTGCTAAGAAGATTTCCCTAGTAACTTTCCAATTTCAATCTACGACGCAATCAGTCGCGTCCTTTGGTCAGGTACCTGAGTTTTCCTTACAAGTGTCATTCGGCTGTTGTTAAACAGTTACCAATTTCGCCGGACAAATTTGTTTATTAAAATAACCAACTCTTTTTGTGTTTCAAACTACTTTCAAAATTTTCAAAACTTCACTTATCTTCCAATGAAAATGAAGAAAATAACTAGATTGTTACAATGTTCTATATCCTTTTAGTTATTTGACTCTCTCTCGATCATCTCTTTACTTAATCTTACCATGTGACTCTCATGAAAACTATGTCATGTTTAATGTGCTATGGTTTTTCATTTGATTCTATTTCTCGTAACATTGTTTTGAACTCAATTATGTGATATCACGTGTTATTGAATAGACATTAATTACTGATCCAGTTAGTCCTTTCTAGTAGTTCCTTAGCGTTCCTTCTTGTTTTTTCTTTAACACCGCACCAGATTCGGGTTACACTAATGGCAATGTATGTCAGCCTTTACTAGTTAAAGATCGTATCAGTTTTTACAATTAAACTTTCTATCGATAACACGTCAAAAAAATCGTTTTAGTCAATTGGGAGGGTTTTATGCCTCTATCTCGTGCTTCTTTCAAGAACTTGCGAGAAACAGTCGTAAACCGTACCGAGTGCGCCCTGTTTTTTTTACGGATTGCGATAAAACTAGATCTGTCAACGTTGATATATAAATTTTCACTGAAAATAATATGTTTGTCGATGACAGTGAGTATTGTATTTTTGTAAAAATGCTTACATTGTAATTATTTCAGTTTTATATTTATATACTGTTTAGTATCTTTTCGGTAAAAATGTAATGATTTACCGTTTCGATTCATGTAGTAGTTGTGTCAAGTTGCGGAATATAATTACCTACTTAATTATTTATACATCGAACATATTTTTTTTATATATCCACAATTTCATTCTTTAAAAAAACGTCTAGAATCTTTTATAATATAGTAAGTTATTGTTTTATTTTACAAACTACATATTTTTAAAGGCCGCTTTCACAGTCACATGTTTAGAAGTAGCTCTTTTACGAAGCCAGGTTTTCTTAACGGCATAAACTCGAAATACGTCTTAATGAGTTTATAAAAAAGCTTAAGCGTCTGTACCAGCAATCTTTTTATAGTATAAAAAAAACTAATACGTGTAATCTATCACCATTCGTGTTTTGTACTTAGTAATTTAATTTATATAATATTATAATATATTGTTAAACATCGGAGAAGTGAAAACTTCAAAAACAGTTTTAAAAATTTTACAAGCATGAGGATGTGCAAAATTTAGCGAATATAAAATTTCCATGTAGAAGAAGAGTTTTTTAATACACCAAATTAAATAAAAACCTTATTTGCACCAGCACGATACGAGATTTTTCTCCTGTATTTTTTCTGGCAATAAAACGGTTATTTTTATATTTATTTGATTAAGTAAGACTCAATTAATAATCAATAAAATCATGTAGCTTAACGAATTCAATTGTAATTTCGACCATTGGGCGGATCACTAGTAATATTTATACTTTGGTTATATTTGACTCTTACACGTTCCAGATTATTTGTATATCTATGAAAACCGTAACCTCTTGGCGTACCGGTAACGATGCGGTCTTCTCCCGCCTGTCTCTGAATTATTAACACGCGCCATCTAAGAAGTTGAATCGACAGAATTAAAACTTACCGAGCTTTTACATATTTCACCTAGTTACAATGTTTTGCTATCGCTCGAGCCAGCAGAGGTGTCTCAAAATTAATGAAATCTTAAAAACGGCTCTTTCCCAACAGCTATAAAAATTGACAACACTTCATAATTAACAAAACGCAAAGAACGCCCAAGGTCGACAAACGTAAATAATAAACGAAGCTTTGTTATTTTCACTTCAATAACTTTGCCAATAGCAAAATATCCTTTATTATTCACTAGGTTTTACTCAAAAGTGACCTAACTGCCATTTATATTTAATCCCATAACATTTGAATTCTAAATGTCGGTCTACAAAATTGTTTTTTATAAATTTATGTCGCTATATTTCTGGTGTCCTATCTAAAATTATTACCAATATATATACACTTTAAACTACTAAAAATATTACTTAAAATAACACAAGAAATCATAACAGATAACTATTTTACTCTAGATTATGCGCACAACAATAATACCATGTTTAGAAATTACATTTTTCAAGTATTAATTAAATTTTTAATAATAAGTATTAATTATCTATAGTCCTATTTAAATCGAAACACAAGTTTTAGTTTATAGAGACACAATTTCACTACGTTATTTAGTAAGATTTTTTGTCGAAATTATAATCGGAAAAAAATGTTTAATAATTACATGTAAGTCAAATAGAAGTCGAAAAACATAGTTCTCGCTTTTCAAGTGTATGCGGTGGACCGTGAATCGTCGGCGGACACATGTGCCTGAGCTCAACCACCCTCTGAATAATACACGAACGGTGTTCGGAATTGCGATCTTTGGCTGTTTTATTGCGGACAATTGGCTTCAGAATTCCGGGTCATTTCACGAGATACTTCTTACAAGAATACAAGACACGATTTTTTTTAACTTTATGAACAAAGCTAGAAATTAATAAATGCTTCAGCATTTAGCCTATCCGTATTTCTATAGTGGAGATCTTATCGCGTTTACGGGGAGCGCTGTCTCTGTAAATAATTAAGGGCACTTTTACACGCGCCGGTTGGCTAGGCGCTTTGTAGATCGTTCTCGAGACGCCTGCTCATTCCGCAGCTGCGACTTAAGAAACCGCATTATCCACACCCGAGCGCAATCCTCAACTTCGCCGCAAATGTCGTCGGTCCTCTCACAAAACAAATTAATTTTTCCCCATTCAATCGTTCCTTCACAATTCATATAACTTAAAACAAATCAAGGAAAAAAATCATTTAATGCTAGAAAGAAGTTAAGCAAAATATTTAATTTTCTTTGGTGGAAGATTTGATAAAAAAATTAATAAGTAAATTAGAAATAATAGCAAAGTGTGCTGTAAGAGCTTTTATATTTATGGGGAACATGTAGTATCCGTTAGTAGTTCATTAAATTTAAAGACAAACAAATTAACTAAAATTAATGGGAACAGCCACGATTCTATTTTGCATAGAAATAGTATGTGTATACACACACACACACACACACACACACATTCGAATATATATATATATATATATATATTTCGAAATATTCAAGAAATAGGAAGTGGAAATGATGATTGTTAGGTTACATCCCTCGATGGCTAAAGAACGATAATCGTCTTAGTTACATACACATTTACACATAGTACATTAATTACAAGACACCTCCCGACTAATAATATATAATATCTAGATAATGTGGTTACTCTGGATTTGGATAATTAAAATAGTGACCCAAAACCAATCCAACGACTAATAATAAGGTCTTTTCAATACAAAAAAATGCAATATTGGGTGATGAGGGACTGATTAATGAACAGATAACCGTCATACATTAAATTATAAATGATAGAGGTACAGGCTGACGATGATATTATACAGAAGGTTTCGCTATTAGGCATTTTTCAAGTAAATACAAACTCATACAACACTTAATACAAAATACAAAAACTACAATAATACAAAAGCTAAATACTTGGAAACTGGTCCAAGCAGTATTGGTTTTAAATGTATATAATTTAATACATAACTTCATATAAATTTGGTTGTGTTAATTTAAAAATAACATGTATAATGTTTGAAAAGTGACAATGTCTATAAGTATTTCATTTTTTATTTTCAATTAAAGTCCAATTTTTGTTACTCATTCTTTCTCTTAATTATACTGAATAAAAAATAAATTTACAAAAATGTTTCCAAAGACTTGCCTCAGAAAGTCTTACACTCATCGCGTCAGTGTTTTATCTTTGATGAAACAAATTTCTACAGGCAACGTCATACAGAATCCGTCGTCTAACATCCCATTACATATAAAATTTATCCACCCGTATATTTCTTAAACAGGTAAATGTTTGAAACTGAAACGTTGAGGGCGGCCATTTTTCCCAGCGCACGCATTTCCCTACTAAGTTAACATAAGCCTCTCATGACAAATGTTCAAGATGAACGGTTATTTTGCACATTCTTGGCGTTGTACATGTTTTTATTTTGTAAAAAAATATAAGCCTGTGTTTTTCGGTAGATAAAATACGAAACGAAATATCGGAATACACCTTGATTTAATTAAAGTAAACCAACACCGCGCTGGCTAGCTTGGTCTTGATGCTATGGTAATACGAGACGTTAATATAACATCAAACACGACCAGCAAATTAGTTATAGCTTAGTGTATATCGAATTGCATTAAATCAACGTTTGACTATTCATCTAGAATCGCCAATTACGTGGTGATTAAATACCCGAAGCTCACAGACGCCTTACGAGATTCTCGAAAACGGCAATATTTATTGAATGAAATTATTTAACATACTCTCAGTTATATCATTTTCATCATGATTAATTTAAGCGCCGTTCCGCTCTTGTCGATGAAGCAATTTACATTACTCTCTGGGTTATGCCTTTCTCTTGACTTCCTGATATGATACCATGTTTAGTTTCTCCTTAATTTGTTGCATAAAGGATCTTGTCGGCCTTCATTTTCCTCGTCCGTTCTATAATTATGTTTAGTTAGAAAAATATTGTCATATCGTATCAGGTGTACCAAATTTTTTCCCCTACGGTTATCAATGTTTTCTTCCTTCCGTCTTCTTTTCTTTCTTCTGCTATTACAAACATAACAATAATAATAACGTCAACCAATCAAAAGGGCGGGCAGAAATTATAGTTTTCTAGTTTATCGTGCTGAACATTCTGTGCTTCGTCAGGTAGGAAGATGGCGTTTGACCAAGTGCGCTTAGCATGAACCTATTTGTAAATCGTTTAGCTCTGGTAAGCGATCTGTGGATCTTTAGCGAAAGAGAACCCAATACCAAGAACCTGTGCTTGGACCATTACTTTTGATATAAGTAGTACATTATGCTTGTTCGTACCTACTATGTCGCCAGGTCTTTCCGTAGACTTATCTAGCGCAAATGATTGTAAATTGAAAAACAGATTTAGATATAACGTACTAGGGTCTAAGAAATCGCTTTATACGAGACTAAAATATACGGATTTTAGTTTGAGTGACAGAGATACCTATTTACTTATATTCAGTTGTTTCTTTTTTTTTATTATTTACAACATTTAAATTTTTGAACAAAATCTAATGTATGTAACTTTATTTAGGTCATTAAATCATTTATAGGCATGCTACGTCTCCTACTACTCTACTTTACTAATCCACAAAAACAACCAATTTTCGGTGTAGCTTCGGAACCCAGGTTCAAGATAATTCAAAATTAAAAGGGACTCACTTGCGAATATCCCCTGGAACTTGCAAGTGCTTGTTGCAGATGACCGCCAGCTCGTTTGCTACCTTCCTTCATCAAAAAACATCGGTTCATAAATGCCGAAGTTCTGAGGTAACAAACATAAAAACTACTAACGAATTTAGAATCGCCTCTTTTTTTGATCGTTTAAAATCGTTTAAAAATTTAAATTGAATGCAATCAAATCAATTTTAAAATACAAATTAAAATTATGAATATAGGCCAACTCGCGCATTAACTGTTTTAAATTTATGACATAACGTTGCTAGTAAACATCCAATTAAGAAAGTCCATGAAGTAGTTAGGTGGCGCTTGTGGATTGCTCGTGCGCCCATTGCTTCTCCCAGTTGATTGATTGCGCACCCTTCCACCCAATAAATATTATATAAAGTTATGAGCAATTTGTCCGTCTCGCTTAGTTACGATAAAATGATATATTAATACGTCTAGAAGATGCATTGGTATTAGGATGGTTTGTCTGGAGTGCATTTAGAGCTAGCTGTAACGTACGTGTCGAATCTGTAAAGTACATTTGAGATGGTTATTCATGAACGTGGCTTATATGAAAATGTTTTGATAAAAAAATCTTTAACATTTAGAATGTAAAGTATATATGTATACTAAATTTTGTTATATTTTATAGAATTGCTTTACCAGTCTACCGCGTTGGGAATAAAAGATGTGAAGCTTTTTTAGTATCGAAAGGGCAAAAGGGCAGCGGTTCAACTCATTTAATGTAGCCACTGCCTCTCATAAACATCCACTGGATTTTCTACGTTTTTTGGGGGGGAAGTGTTTTATTAAAACGTAGAAAAATCTTAAATAAATTATATTATAATTGTAAAAATGTTTAACGCTTTTTAAAATAAAATCTGGAAAGCTAGAGATTCGTTACTAGCTTTTGAATGAATCCATCTAGAAATCTAAATGTCTAATTTATCTAATCGCTAACGACTTTCGAAACAATTGAAATGTATGGAAGACATTATAAGATGTGGAATGTACATTAAGGAATGTTAAGTCATTTGTAAAATGTCTTATACCCGGATGATCAGATCGCTTCAGCGTCACAAGCTAACTTGTAAGTAATGGTAACTTATTAGTAAGTCATTGAAGGTAGAGGAATGAATAGTTTTTGAAAGTTGTAAAACACTATGACATATTTATTTATAATATGTAAGTTGCGACGACAAAAACAGTACTACAAATATTTAAGGAACTTATGTATTGCTTATTGTCACATAAGCTCGTTAAAGCGAATTAACGCATAACATTACAATAAAATACATAGATGTTGGACAAGTTGGCCGTTCGGTTTTTTCGCATTTTACCGTACTTGTTGTAAAGCTACAACCCGAGGCAAAGGAGCTACACTTCGAAACGGCCAGACTCGTACGGTATCGAGTGTCTTTGAGACTCTTTGTGGTGCCCTGCTCGTAATACTGTTACTGACTAAAAGCGGTCAGTAAACTGTGAAATAACGTTCAAGCGGTCTAACACTGAAGACGGTCGGGAAATTGTTCAATAATAGAGACTTAGAGATAATAGAAACACTAAATCATGTTGTAGACACATTAAAAAAAGTTAAGATATGATTTTAAAAATATGAGTAGTATAATAATGTAATGTAAAAATTTGATATAGAATTTTTATATAGAAATTACCAACTTTGCAGCGAAAATCTATCAAAAGATTGCCCTATCATTGCATTTCAAAAGAATCAGAAATGAAACAATTTCAATTTATGAAAATTTGCTCATTTCACGTTTATTTGATGCCGGCGGAAAACTAGAAGAAAGTTTGTCTCAGACCAAACAACTTCTTCGACGAAGTTCAGTTTTTATCATTGTAGTCGATTAAAAACCGAGGTGGAAAGTGAATAGCGTACTTTAAATAAATTTTTATAAAACTATAAATTTTGTGACGGTTTCTGTAAAGGATGAATGCTTTAAAATGTGTTGGGATCCCTGTCATCATCATTTTCCTGCCGTTTTCCCACTTGCTTAGGGTCGGCATATTATGTACTACCGTTTCATGTATCCTGAACTCTACTGCAGTTCATACTATTACTGGTTTTGGCTATAGTTTTACGGCCAGCCGGCTGCCTGACCCTCCTTGGAAATATACTTACATAAGGTATTTAATATGATATTATGAAATAGCACAAAGTAGCGTTACGATTAGTAAAAAAGGGCAAAAGAATTAAAACCAATATCAGTGATTGCTTTAAATAACTCTCCTCATTCCCCTGTCCTTTTTCCGCTTTAAATGGAGTCATCACAACACATTTCTTTCTATCGCCTTTTTGTGAACCGTCATCTAAGTGGTCGTTCCTTTCTTAATCATGTCATCTTAACCTACCTTTATCAACGTATCCCAACAAATTCCTATCTAAAACTCTCCTCTTTTACAAGCCATTCTTCCCACCTCATAATATGCACATACCATGCCTACCTAACTTATTGCTAAGATTACCGTGTACTGCGAACTGCGGTATCGACTATGGGATGAACTGGCCTCTATAACAATGTCTTGTGACCTCATAAAATCACAAAATAAGGTGTAAACCAGCTATTGATATTAAATTATCCCTATTTTGAAATTTTGTCGGGGAACATCTGCATCCAACACAAACCGCGATGTTAAAAATTCAGCTAAACGTTATCATAGCTGCCTTTTGACCTGAATTTGATTTGTGCTTGATTTTTGATTTCTCGCCGTTACCGGGCAATAGAAGTTTATAGAATTATTAATCACTTTGGCCGATACTAGCTTGCCACTATTCATAAAACCCGCAATAATCAATAAATCTATAACATATACATTCGCTTAATCAGATAAACTCACCCTTTCACGGTTACCTCAAATAATCGATGGAGATATGATCAAAGGATGGTCAATAGATGGCGAATGCACTACGTATTCTGTATGTTTGATACTATGATACATCGATAAATGAAAGGAAATTGCATTAGTCGTAATAATCGTAATTGTGATGTGGGTACTCTTGGTTCGTCTAAATAAATAAAAATAAAACACAACACAAATAACACACATTAAGAGAAATTTCATGAATGTTATAAATGTAACCTTTGAAATGAGTCAAATTTAAAACCCGCTTTTTACATTTTGTCATTGCAGTGATAATAAATGAAAAAGTTCTTGCTCACAATCTCACGCAAGAACAATGTGGCTGTTAGGTTTTACTAAAAAATTTTACAAGGAAGGGTCATGTTTTTATATGATTTTTATATTGTAAAATTCTTCAGCTTTCAAGACATAATAATACGAATATTTCTTCAACGCCTACGGAACATTTTTTTAAATTGAATAATTTTAATTTTCTAAAAAGATATAGAAGAAGGTATTCGGATAGTGTCATATAACGCCATCTAACAAAATTTCGACGTTAATAACAATGCAAACACCACAAAGATTTACAAGATGGCGCTATTTGACAAATGGCTCTAATAGTTATTCATACAGTATAACCCCGATTAACCGGGGTCGGGTTATCCGGGAGCGGATTAACCGTGCGTTCTTAACCACCCCGTGTGCAACGCGCGAAACACGCCCAATCGCTTTTACCAATTATTTTAAAAACAAAACTATGTGTAAACTATATATAACTATGTATTAATGCAATATTGACAGAAACCAGAGAGCTTTATTAATTAGTATGTAGGATTCATTAACTTCTTGTGATTAAATTGGAATTTACTATGTACTAGTTCAAATAAAAAGTCGTTCGGAATAACCGTGGTTTCAACTGAAACGGATAACTATCCGTGGACCTTCTTGGTCCCCCATCCCCCCGGTTAATCGAGGTTATACTGTATATTTTGTTGAATGTTTCATTTTTTGTTTCCTTACCTAATAGATAAACTTGTTAGACAAAATTTGATCCAAATCCTTCGGGCATTTTCATAAATAAATTAATGTAATATATATTTTTAACGTTTTTACAATAATTGCACATTTAAATAATAAGATAGTATATTTTATTAATACCAATACAGTTATCTGTTGAATTAGATAGTTTTAAATTACACCTGTAGTCGCAACGTTGTTTAGAAATGTAAACCTTATGCGAATTAACACAATTACTTAATTTGGTTAAACGATGAATTAGCAAATCGTCAAATAGGGTAAAGCTTATCATTAGACTGAATGATCATACAATCGGGTGCTTTGAGCATTAATTAAACATTCACAGCAATCCAATCAAACTGGGCCTATAAACGTTCACTACAGTACAAAATAACTAATTAATGTTTATTCGGCATGTAATGTCTGTTATTGATTTGTATTCGATGAAGCATTCACCTGGAAGATATACTAATGGATAGGAAGGTATACGTATAAACGTAGTAGGAGTATCATTAATGATAGGTCCTCTTTGCACTAGGTATTACGGAAATGATCGCTCGATCGGAGAATTACCATGACTCTACGTAATCTTGTCTGATGAACTTGTCTTGTCTGATATTACTGATGAATTTGGTAATACTTCTCCGTGTTATCTGACTAGTAAGATGTGTCGTCAATCTCCTTCCCTCTTCTTGACCTCACGTATGTATGTTGAATTTTTTGCATAAACTTGGTAAGTCATAGCTGATTTTTCAAAAATTATATCTTTATTTTTTTTAACTTTAGTTGAAGCGTTATGGCTAACTTATACTTTTTCATATAAAGAAGTCTTCCTTCAACAAACTGATTAGTAGCAAATTGATCATCGAAACGGAAATTTTTTAGTAGCGAAAATCAACTCTACGGTCTTTACGAGTAACCTAAGCACAGTTGTGCACTGGCGGAGCGATGAGTTGACTTAAAATAAAAATGGATTACGTCTCCTTCATACCGCAAATATTTGATGGAAGAAAGTTTATCGAAACGAAAGTAGTCGCCCGCGAAGCTAACACTGAGACCGAGTCTTATTTAAAAGGAGAAATTCTTTTTAGTTATTTTTAAGAACTGACGAATAGATGGTCTTAACATTGTCTGTTTTATTTTAAGTATTAAATGATTTTTTTTAAGAATTTTATTTGATTTCATTCCACCCCTTGCCACGAAGAATGTTTGGTTGACTGTCACTGCTCGTTTATTTTAACTACTATTTGAGATTAAAACAATTAAGACGGTAATAAAATGATCTCATCAAAAAATCGTAACAGTTTTTATCATCGTTATTTTTAATTACATTAGCAACAGTGTGTTGAAACCGCTGGTATGTACGCCCGCAAAACTGGTCACAAAATTATTATTTTTTCATTGATATATGTATTAGTATGTTTTTTTTCTATTTCGTAAAAGCATATCTTACTCATAACACTAAGCTTTAACGTCTTAATTAACAAAGGTACCGCGATGAGTTTATTCCTATCCGTCATTGAGTTATGTAATGCTTTTTCAAACCGTGCTCAAATTATAGCAAGTAATTTTTTACAATCAGTCGGAAAATACTGTAACAAATAAGCTGGAATTGATGCCCAAAGATAAGTACAATAAATTTTACGTATGCAGAAAAAAAATTTTTTTGTCAGTGACAAAATGATCAAATGAATAGAAATTGAAATTTCCAATAACTAAATGTAAAAAAATAAAAATGTACTTAATTATACCCACACATGATACTAACGCGCGAGATAAACCATAAAAGTATAAAAGCCTAAAATTGTAAAATAAGATGTGTACGATATTTTGTTCCTGTCACTGAGGTCACATTTTGTGTCTTCGGAGAAATTTCTAGCACCCGTCTGCCGTTGTATGTGTCAACAATATCAACAGATTGAAATTTATTGCACCGCGGCAAACAAGGCGCGATTATGATGCTTTCAGCTTGATTTAATAACAACAGATGTACTGTTATTTCTGTAGATTTTTATTTGTTGTCGATTTTGAAGACGCAACTACTTATTTAGTTAAAAAAACAAGCTATATACGAATTTTCAAGTACCTGTGCCCTCTCTCATTATGGTCGATTATTTCATAATCATCAGGAATCGATTTCTCAGCACTGCTTCAAATAAGTCGACTTATCTAAATAAGTCTAGATGATCTTGCATCTAGATACAAGGTACATTTTCAATTGATTAAAAAATGATAATATATTAACTTACATAAAAAATATCCGGCATTGGGTTCTAGGAAATATCACTTTTTTTTTAATTTTTCGACAAATATTGAAAACAACATTATATATACCAGTTTAACAGTAGGCCAAATGTCTACTGGGTCTGCTCTACTCATTACAAATTTAGATATATCATACATACTAAACGCGACTTTATGTCTTGACTCTTTTGTAATTAATTGATCTAAATATTTGACACATATTTTATCTCAGCATCACCTATTGTCTGCAGATGTCTTTTGCATTAAGTTCATATACTACTATAAATGCTGTGTAAAGTTTTTATTATAAATAAATAAATAGCAAAACCTTTACTGAAAGAAATCCGTCTTACTCGACTTTAAATCTCGTTTCAATTCAACTTACAGACAGAATGAGCGTTTATTACGTAATTCAAAAGCTCAATGTGATTACATCTCTTTACGATGATAAAAGTTTTTCATTCAAAGATGCTCTCTTCAGCTCTCTTATCGAACTGAACGTCTTGAAATGTTTTTAGAAGTTTTTTGATTGAAAATAAAATTTTTCTTATAATAACTATCCCACTAGCGAGACTGGCTGTTTGTTTTATTTAAAACTGCATTATGTTTTTGAAACGCTATCTTTAGATAATATTTATGTCCCTATAATATACGTGTTTTTTTAGTAATCACCTTGTATGTCGAATAACGACAGTTTCGAGCCATACTGTTGAACATTTATATACCAATGTATAATTATGTAAAAATGTATTAAATTAACAGCATTTTAAATTATAATAATTAATGTAAAATGACTATTATAGTAGGCGAAGGGGTGTCAACGTATATACTTTTATAATCAGCACACCAATGAGTTGGAATATTTTCCCAGCATCCTTTTCCTATGCTTAGAATGTGAACGTACTCTAGGGGAGAGTAAATACGTATTTGCTCTTTAATTAGACATTATTAACATTAGATTTTATTCTAATGATGTTAACATAAAAAACTAGGTCGGTTTTACAAAAGGTTATTAGAAACAGAGTATACAGTATTGCCAACCTACTGAATGGTTGTTAGTTTATAACTGGTAAAAAAATATTAAGTTTATTCATGAGGATTCTGATCTTACAGAATGTAGTTGAGATCATTTGCCTAATTTTGAAATATTGTTTTAAATTATAGCAGACCGGACCTTATTTAGACTCCCTGCTAGACTGCACGACATATTTTTTTAGATTAAAAAAACAGGGAAGTTTTCTCTCTCTTTCTGTTTATTATGACCTTTTTTCTAGATACTAGATTTCTTTTGGGGTTTTTATCCTATTTGGATATGACAAAAATTATGAACTTACTTTTCCAAATTTTGTAGCGGCTATCTAACCTTTGATTAACATATAAGTTTTCTACAATTTCTCTTTATGTATAGTAGTATTTTCATCTCACTGGTGTTACTTCATGCAGCGGGCGCATTAGAAAATTCGTTTTCTCGTTAGCCTTCATGTCATGAAAATGCTATATAATATTTTATAAGTTTACTTACATAGTTTACTTTTAAAGCGCAGAAATTAATTTGTATTACACCCCGTGTTTGAATGACTAGTGGATACTAACGCAAACGAAAGCATATTCCCGTGATGCGTGAGGCAGAATCAAGTGATTACCGAGAAACTTGAATCAGAACAGAACATAACCGAAACGTATTAAGCACATAATACTAATAGGTATGTTTTACGTCGAATATAACCTTAAATGAACTTGACTGGTAACTCATCAAAATATTTCGTTATCATTTAAAAATAATAATACACATATATTTTTTTTGGTTAAAGCAATGCTTTTTACTGCTTTTGTACTTTTTTTTAAATTCTAATAGCATTTTTATGATTTTATAACGATATTTTAAATATGTAACGCTAAAGTAACTTGCTCTATGTAATTTTCTTGACATTGTAGTGCCGTTGGAATATTTTACAAAGCGTAGACGGCTTAAATTTCTAGAAGTGCTCGTTCGTTCTGAATTTATAGCCGCAAACTGATATCGGTGCCAAAAAAAATTAAAAAGTTTCGTTGCTGTTTCACCTTACCGCATAGCAATAAACTGAAGTTTCCGTTTATTTTGATTGGAACTCGATTAAAATGCGAAATCGTTATTTGAATTAATCAAATTGTATTGCGGTTTATAGTTCAAGAATGTCTTGATCGATTCCACTCTTATAAATGGACAGCGTGTATCGCATTCAAGAAACATTTTAAATATAAAATAGAAAAATTAATCTTTATATATTTGAGATGTGACGAAGTCTGTCTGATGTTTTATTAAATACGATGGAGAAAGGGGGGATGGGGGTGGGGTGTGAAAAATTCAACGTAAGCAGCCGCGCTCGGCTGTCCTCGTACAGGACGTGACGCACGTTTTATAAAAATAGTTATTTATGGTTCCTAGCTGTCTACACCACTTAACTCAAACTAGGCCACTTTAAAGATTAAACAAAAAAAATATTTTATACCATACTTGGATATGTCCACTCCCAAAGGAATTAGCAGAGACTACAAATTACAGTGACATACTAAAGAAAAGCGATATGAGGACCATCCGTAACCAGTGTTCACAACCTGAAGCCAGGAAGCTATAGTACCGGGAAGCTATATACGGATATAGTAAGATAATATACGGATCAAAATTATCGTATCCATCAGGATAATAGCTATAATACATTAAAAATCAGATGAAAAGTGACAATAATATGTTGTAAATGCTTCATACTTCATACTTTAAATCTTGAATCGTTTTTTATTGAAAAAAAAAATCCAAAATAATTGTTCAATGGCTGACACAGACCTGAGCTGACATGAGAAGAAAAATGATGTCGATTTCGATCCCTGATTGGAAGACAATAGCGACCAATTAAAGATAGCGCCATGAAGCAACAGCATGTGTTCCTAATATATTCCAATTGTAAATTATATATTTTATATATATATATAT
>DWLR01000786.1:0-22058 GCA_018246295.1 Papilio alexanor hazarajatica | reverse complement strand
CTGCAGTTCCTCTGGTGTTGCGGATGTCCATGGGCGTCGGTTCACTTAATGTTAGGCGACCCGCTGTTCGTTTGCCTTCCTTATTCTATAAAAAAAAAATGATAAAATGAATACGTGTCAATGACAGCGAAATACGCCGACTTTTTTAAGTTTTATATCCTAAGGGAGAAAAGAAGAATGATAGAAGAGAAAGTATAAAGTAAGCTTTTTTTAAATATTACACCCGGACAGTACTGGTTACTTGGTACACTACGTATTAATTATATGATGCTCGACTCTATCCAACCTATATCATTCAGTGCCTGAATAGAATGTAATGACACCATTCATTAGCTTGAATGGATTTAAATGTTGTGTATAGACAATTTTACACCCTAACTAAGCAATACGTGATTTTGTATGCAACAGTTATGTTTAAGGCTCACTATAGACGTTTGTTGCCTGAATATTATTAAATATTTAAATACCTACAAAAATGTGTTAAAGTTTTATACTTCTTATCCTTTAAGGTTATTAAGTAAGTTTATGTTAAAAACTTATTCAATATAACAGATTTCTCTTTGAAGAATTTTTACGTTGTGAACAATCTCTTTGATTTTTTTTTATCTTAATCGGCTTACTTCAGCAAAAATTGAAAGTTATAAAGGCACTCAAAAATATTTAATATTCGCCCTTGATACATCACTATGTCAGGGATTAATTATAGAATAGTTTAAAACTTCCATTAGGAAGTTTTATACAATTCTAGTCTCCTTAGAGACTAACATAAATAGATATACCCTGAATTTAACAAACAAAGAAACAACGGAGTAAATTGTCGAGTCTTCAAAGCTACTTTTTTAATGTGAAGAAATGGCTACACATCCGCAGCTAGCGACATGTCGGTGGGGCTACGGGAACGCACGCGTGCTTGGTTCCGCCTGCGCCACCGCCGAAGCAACTCCGTCCTAGGGGAAAGCTACCAACCAGAATAATAGCAAAAGTTGAGTGTACAAAATACCCAAACTCTCCTAACCATCTACTAATCCAATTCTCCTTCAAATAAATGGAAGGCGTAATTTTGGATTATCGAGGTCACTTATTTTATTATAAAAAAATTAAGTACTGCATAATGTTACTTATGTTACAACGGTAGTGTGGGCCATGATCTTCCCAGAATCTCTGTAACAAGTTGTTAAAATTTTATTAGTAGCCTATATGTATCAGGAAAGGAAAAGAAATGTTTCCATATTTTCTGCGTTTTAATTTGAGGAAAATTTATTAACAAATCTTATTACTATAATTTCGCCTTGATCTAAGAATAGATAGAAAAATTAGAGAAATTTATTTTAATACACACTTAAGTTGTTTACATGGAATTTTCGATCAAACAGCAAATCTGAAATTGTATTACTTTGTTATCCAATATTCAATTAAAATTCAGAAATTAAAGTAATAAAAAGATGTGTTATTCAGTGAAACAAATAAATCAATGCTTACGTAAGATCTTGTACTCAGTGAAAACAATGGTACAAGTTACTTGTCTAAAACAATCCTAAGAGCATGAAAAGTCTTCGCTTGCCTTATTATATGCAGGATAAGGACGAAAATAACCTGCGGTTAAGCGAATATTATACTACAGCTGCGTTGTTGACCTTTAGGGAAGTGGTACGCTCTTTTCTTAAAAGACCCTAGGTCCTAAAGGCATTTGTGCTGACATGTGACAGTTAACGTAATCGTAAGGTATTTCCAATTTTAATACGCAAAGATTCCTAAGATGACTGTAAAATTTCTTTAAATGCATAAATTCGCACTGTCCTAATTTCTAAAATAAAGTTTCGTATTCACCAAAATGTCAAAAGTATTATTATATTATATTCACATTATGCTCTTTGATATACAACCGTGAACAAAGGCTACGGGACGACGGGAAATTTCTCCGAAATTGTACCAATATAAAGTAAGCTTGCTTATATTTCAATGTAATATTCAACACCCTCTACATAGAACTACACAGAGTACTATATAACTATACTATATAATCAAAATTAGCTGGAGTCCCTTTAGGCTTCGTTCCGAAGATACCGGCAGCGTTCCCCCTTTGAATAGCTAGACGAATTCTTTGTCCGAGGTAGCTGCATACATATTTTACATAGATACGTCTAATCTTGTAAAATATAGGTACATTTGACAACCAAAAAAATATTTGATGAAATTCGAAGAGGTTTTAGTATTAATAGTTTAGGCCACAATTTAAAATTAAACGAGAATATTACAATAACGTTGGAATTTTCTATTGGAATATATGAAATTTTTGTATGTCCGGAAAGAAAATCAAAGTAGTTAGTTTTAGATGTCTTCTTAATTTTTAATAACTACTACGAGGGCGTGAAAATATTTATGTATTTGTTGATAATGAGTAAGCAATAAAACTACTGAATTGTTTCTTATAATTCTTACACTAATAGAAAACTATATTATTATGAGGTTATATATACTATTCATACTACTATCCATCTACGCGGACATGGTCGTTGGTTATTCCTTACATCGCCTTTATTTAGAACATAATTAATGTATGGTGAAGAAGCGAGAGAAGTAGAGAAGCTGGATCGCACCATGTGAAAATCTGTAATCTCTTCCTACCCCTCTGGGCTACGAGCGTATCATGTTCATGCTTAACACATACTAAATTTTTCATTCTTATCGAGATAATACGAGTGAAATATTAAAATGAAAAATCAATCGATTGTAAGAAGAAACGTTATGAAATTTGAAAAAAAAATATATATACATATATATATATATATATATCTTGGACAATTTATCACAATAAACATGCATAGTTCATGCGACGCTGCCTAGGTTGCCGTCATCCTCAATTCCATCCGAATCAGATTAGTGCCTCTTCGGACGGGCTACAGGAATGTAGTGTCGCTTGTGTCATAGATTCGCAAGACGATATCGTGAAAAATACGGAAGTAAAAATAATTGTATGAACATTTCTTAATTTATTCTTATTGTTTCTACTTGTTTCTGGTGAGTGTTATTTTTTATTGCATTTCGTATCTCGTTTAAAATTTAATGTGACAAAATTTATGTAATATTATTATTCAACTGACATTATAATGAAGTTTCGAAAAAGGGATACAAAAATTTTATTAATATGTACAAGATAATAAGAAGTTCAAAATAAATACCTAATAATATTTTAAATAAAACAAGTATTAAGTGATTAAATTCCTTGAATTTTTGATTTTTGTTTCTTCACATTTCTCTAATTTACTATTTTTTTTAATTAATCCTCGTAAGTTTTAATCATGTAAACTATTAAACGACATAATAATTCAGAAAAACCATTGTCCATGTTTTTGATAACGGAAAAAGTTCCCCTAACAATGTTGTTTATGATTTTTTCCGGTTCCATATTATTTTAAGTTGTTTTTTTTTGTGATAAAAGTGAACATAATTTTTTATTGTGATACTTTTTGTTTTTGGAAGTTTCTTGATATTTTAGAGACTTGAATGTAATACGTTTTATTTCAATTTTACTAATCTAGTTAAATTATATACATTGAAATATTTATTTAGTATGTTCTTGTTTCGGAAAGTATTCTGATAGCACAGTTATTAATATTCGAACTATGAATATTCTTTACTAAGTTGATTTAGAATAAGGTTTTTAAAATGTTAAAGTGTTAGTAATGCATAACATTTAGATTACAGCTCTATATTAAATCTTGTCACTTTAAGTAGTATGAAATTTAAATATATATTAAAAATAAGATACGCAAGTTTAAAACATAAGATAACGCATAACATTAAATTACTGTGGTAACTTGAAAGTACGTCTCGACGTAATCAAGGGTATTACGACTGATATTACGTTGAATTTTGTCGTTGTCGTCGTGTCGCTTAGTAATAAAAAAAATTAAAGCTAATTTTTATGTGTGATTCTTAATGCAGCTTTGTTAAGCTTTGTTAAGTTGCATATGCCATTACTTATAAAACTCTATCTACAACATATTAAGGCTTTAACTATTAGCTGATATTGTATGGTACACAAATAGAATGCTTTGTGTGGCTTGGGTTCTCGGATACTATTTCAGGTCGCAAAAACTTAGTCTCTATGATTAATGCAATAGTTTGTAGTTAATTGCACCGTTTTGTACAGAAATTCACAATTCGAAACTTTTAAGTTATATTAAAATGATCACGGCCATTAGACATGCCGTGAAAGACCATTTCCTAAGTGATCAAGGTAGCAAGGAGAAGAAAAATTCAGGATTCGTAAATATAAATACACCTTTTATAAAATTTGTGAAGAACTTTCCAACGGAGAACAAGCGAGGTAAAGCGCTTAAATGAGTAGAATTTATGAACTATTCACTCGTTAAATTAGTCTCAGTTTAAAAGTTAACAAGAACGGTGGATAAGCGGGCAAGGTATTTAATACAAATATATAAATAATTTATCTCAAATGTGGTAGGTTTATCTCTCTATAAATAATTCATTAATGTTATGATCTTAAACTTGTGTGCCGGGTCCTTGCGACAGTGTAATCTTTAATAGGTAAATCGAAGCCGATAAAAGATTTCACGGTGACCGGAGTTTCAATATATTTTAGCCACCACTTATATTATATGATGTAACTTAACTTTTTTAACTTCTCAAGGGAAGTGATTTCGTCAGACTTTATCTTCATGAAACAAATTTTTGTTGCTGTAAAAATACTGTAAAAAAGCTATATGCAAGACAGCAAAGATTATTGTTATCCCAGTTAAGGGACTAGGATATTCTAGACAAATAACTGGGATATAAAATAGCTCCGTCTGTGCCTTGATATGTAATAGCTTGGTATGTAATAATCGGTCAAAAATCATTGATGCAATTTGAGAATTTAATCTACAAACATCGTATTGTGTACCAGATGCTTAGTTGCTGAGTTAGACACATAGTTTTAATTAAAACGTAACTCTTCGTCTCCAGTTTCAACGTTGGAGTTTTATTGGTTCATGATTTTTGACCATAAACGGGAAGTTTGTTGTTTGTTATTATTATCGGTTAGTTAGATCATCAGAGAACAGGCTTATTGTCTTTGGTCTGTTGGACTTCTGGTCCCCTTTGGGTTCCCATTGTATGACAAGGTAAGGTACTAATCTTAATTGCAGTTTTATAACCAACTCTTTATTTTACCTATCATCCGTTCTTCTAACAACATGTTGGGCCCATTGCCACTTAATATTTATTATATTCAATAGAATTATACAAAAAAAAGCTGTGACCAAAAAATTTGAAAGTGAAAAATTAAAGGAAAAAAACTGACGTGTGATCTTTTAAAACCGTGTTAAGTGCAGCTCTGTCAGCTGACGAACGTAAATAGATTGTGGTTTTAAGTTACGACAGGAATTAATAAATTGGTGTTTATAACATGATTAAAAAATTAATCACACTAAATGATAACTATGTAAAACGAATCATCACTGGTATTTGTATTGTGGTGTTTTTTTTTTAAAAAACTACTTTATAATATCTATATTAATAACAAAATTGTTTCGTTGAGTAATTTGATAAAATTTTGTAAAAAAGACTAATTTGAAGACTATTTTTAATCCTTTCTAATTAGAAAGCTTAAGTCTAAAGTTGAGGATGGTTCACGATAATAATCGAAAAGCTTATATATTATATTTAATTGTAAACAGTTTAACCTTAAATGTACTAAAACCTTCCGATACTTTAAGGAGGTTCCTAACACTGAACTATTAGGCAGGGTCACATACAATATATATTACGATAAATGTCTCAAGTTTCCCGGTCTGAAGTTATTGCTATGAGACGTATTATTGTTACTGAATAATTAGAATGGCAAATTATTGTGGACACAAGTATGGAATATTGCAGTTACGATATTGTATATACATTAAAAGCGTAGACGGATCGGTTGGTAAGGTCAGGTCATGGGTTCGATTCCCACCGAGGACAAAAATTTGTGTGCATGAAAATGTCTGTTTGTCTTGTGTCTGGATGTAAAGATCACGGGAAGTCGGGTAGCAGCGTCCTTTTCTTAATACGGTGGAACATACTGCGATCGCCAACCCGCCTGTCAAGCGTGGCGATTATGGCACATTTCCCCCCAATGAAGCGATCAATAGGGGAAACCTATATCCAGCAGTGGCCGGTCATAGGCTGAGATGATCATGATGATGATATTAATAGCATTGTATACTATTATATACTATATTTATTATAAATAATCCATCACTTTGAATACGATATGATAATAAAATACTATTCTTTAGAATAAACTGGCAGTATGAAGGAACTTAGCAATTATTTGTTTACTATTTTCCTAACTGGAAATTTTTGTTACCCTTTCGAGCTCAGTGCCGAACACTACTCGTAATTATACAACTGTAAAATAAGTGTTAATATGCTTGCAGTAAGTATATGAATCTGGCCTGTAAAATAAAATCAAATTCCAAAACAAGATTTATTTAATTAAAATCAAAATTATTTTTTCCAATAATTAACCTAGACAGTTTCGTAAAACGCGCTCGTAAGGCCTCGTATATTTATGCACAAATGACAGAAAATACTATATTATGAACAAAATATGTGCGTTTTATTTTAAATAAAAAATGTATACAGAAATATAAGAGGGAAGCGCATGTAAAAACCATTTAATTAATAATTAATTAAATGTAATTTTTTTTTACTAAATAAATTTTATTTTAATATTTTCCTTCATTTTTATTTTATTTCCATCTTCACACACGTTATTGTACATGGACTGTATATGGAATTTTACATCATCAATTAGGCGTTTTTTTGGATCTACATACATTGCGTAAGTACAGCATATCTGTATGAGGAAATAACAAAAGACTATAACAAACTACTATATACATCAAAGCATACTGTGTTCATTTTATGTATTTTAATTAAGCTGAAGTTTTAAAAGGTACAACGATACCTACCAAATGTGGTAGAGTTATACAATGTTAGCATAATATACATACGTCAAGTGCTAGATTTTATTTCGTAGCACATGCAACGCTCTACGAAATAAAATCTATAGCCTAACATAATTTCTAAAATTCTCTTATATGTTCTTAGAGACATAACTAATAAAAGTTTGCCAAAAACGGTAGACAGATATGTCAAATTTTAAATTTATTAAATGTTAGAGTTTTTAGATTAGGATTTTCAATTGGTTTATAATGTTCTTGTGGTAGACAGAGATTTGGTCAAATTTTTAAAATTATTACGAATTTAGTTTTATTAGTTTGAGCCTATAAGAACTACCAATTTGGTCGGTTTATTCCTCTACTAAAACTGTCTAGTTCAAATTATATAACAGACGATTCCTTTTTCGAGTCGAGAGATTACATAAAAATTCAATAAATCAGAAGTTACGTATTTCGCAGGAAGTGAAATTCTTTTATGTTATTTTTTCAATCAAAGTGATTGAAAACAGAGGGCAAAAAAAATCTCTGCAAGTATTTTGCAGTTTTCTGGTAATAATTTATAGGTAAATTGTATTTTTGCCTTTATTTCATTACAGTTAAATTTTGATGGTGTTTTCTGATATACATTTTAATCTATTTGGTTTTCTTTAGAATTAGTGAAACAAACATTAACCCAGTAAAACAAGTTTAAGTTTAAAAAATACTATCAACATTTAAAAGCTTAGTTTATTATTGGTAAAAAAATGTTAAAAATATTCATTACATTTTAAACATAATTTTATTTTGTCATTTTTATTTTATTTTACAACTGATCAACGGTGAAAATAACTATTATTACATTACATTAAATAATATATTATTACATAAAATTTGCCCGGTCGGTACAATTTACACTAAGAAAAACACAATCAATCTAAACAGTATCTCCAGCTAAGCTACGGCCTTCAGCTGTATAAGCCATAAGTGCGGTCTCACATGGAATACTGCTCGCATCTCTGGGCAGGATACCTACAATACTGGCATGTGATCAAATGGAAGAACCATACATACAATGGAGAGCGATTCGAATCGTCAGCAACCGACCTCTTACTGATCCACTTGATCCTCTTGCCTTGCGAAGGGACGTCAGTTCCTATTACATATTTCACCTCATTTACGGGATCATTTATGGGACACTCTCCGTGACAAATGGATGGAACAATTTTCGAAAATTTTTTTGAGTTCCGTTTGAGTTCCGTCATCGCACGACTGGACAGAGCGTCAGATATCACAACTGCGTTGCCGTGTTGTGGAACAATCTGTCCTCAGCGGTATTTCCGAATCCATACGACTTAGAGCTCTTCAAGAAGAGAGTTATTCTTGTTATATATTTTCCTTAACGTCCAAACAACGCATTTGCAGTTCCTTTGGTGTTGCGGATGGGCGTCAGTGACCGCTCATTAATAGGTGACCCATTGCTCGTTTGCCCCTTATCATAAAAAAAGATTATAAGCATATTACATTGTATATAAAGTTAAATTACAAGAGCAAAGATACAAGTAGGATAAATCGTAAAATATTTTGATAATATTGACAGTAAAATATTATGTAGCAAAATAAGTTTTTAAATAGTTTCTGAGGGAAGAATAAGTTTTTGAGGGAATCAAAAAAACAAATCATAGTTACATATTAATCCGAGCGCTCGTGTGTTTATTTAGTTTTGTTACATTCGTATTAAATGTATATTAAATGTAACAAAAGCTAAATTAATACATTATACCGCTATTGGTGCCATAACTCTGAAGAAATCGAAAGTCAGTGCCGCTACAGGAGTGCTACGCTCTTGCCACATATAGTGTTTCCCGTAGTTGTTTAATATTTTTATGTGATTCAAACGAAACGAAAATAATATATTTAATTTTTTAATGAGTGTTAGATCAGCCCTTTAGGTATTTATCCATAATGTAAAAATACCGTTTTCATTAGAGCATAATATGGGACAAATAAAAGATCATTTGTTGTAACTTTTAGGTTGTATTTCTACTTTTTATAGGTAAGTTGGTGACTGCCTATTAATTTTTTTTTAATAGGCAGTCACCAACTGTATTACACTTTGCCTGTATTACAGATCACCCTCTGGTGCCACCAACTGAAGAGAAAACCACTGGTATTTTGGGAGCTTATCTTTGAAAGCCACTGGTGGTGGTTTTGTAGTCCTGTAAAAACACTTATAAAAATGTGTGCTGTTAGATATGTCAACTGACACATTTGGGATACAATAAACATGGTAAAAGCGCAAAGCGATTCTATTTTACTTATTTCTCATTTGTATTGAGTAATTATTGAAAACAAAACAAAATCTATATATGATCTTAGTACAATCATATAATAGATTGTGCTTTTTTTTTAATAATAGATGTAAAAAGAAAGTTTCAACGTTTTACTCATTAATATTCGAAAAACGGGCTAATTCTAGAGTCAAATCGTAACGTAACTAAATCGTTGTTGACTTTATGTATATAATATTTCTCTTCATAACTACCCTAAATTCAAACTTTGCAATTTCAAACTTTATCTAACCTCATCTTCATATTAATAAGTTAAAATTATATATCATGAACAAGCTATAACCGCGACTTTGTTTGCATGAATTACAAAGACTAATTAATCATACGTAACTTTCGCATTTGGTAAAAGTTAAATAACGTAATTGTTAAAAGAAATATTAGTAGATTATAAAATGAATTCTATAATCTACTAATATTTTATAAAAAAAATATTTTAAAAACATACAAGTGAGTAATTATTCAAAAAAAATCATTCCTCCTCTAGCACTTCTTATTTAATCCCTTCCCACTTCTTTTCTTCAAAAATGATTGATTATAAGAATTTTTTATACGTAGCGATCACATAAAATCGGATGATTGTTTTTTCATTTTATTATAAAAAAAAATGTTATGAATTGTGTTGGTAATTATGACTTTTATTATTTACAAATACCTCTTCCTAGCTTCTCTTTCTTCTACAACCACATAGAAATTCAAATAAAAATATTGCAGTTACCTGGATATTAAGGAAACAATCCGTAGTCTGTTACCTCAAAGTGAAGTACATGTGCTTACTGATTTAATTATTTTCTATTCATCCGCAAACAAAATTACAGTGAGGCAGCTGTTTTCAAGAAGGAGTTGACCGTGTTTTCTTAGAGTAAGGGATCATGACCTAGTTGTATACGTGAGAGCATAGCATATACCTTGTCTTTTGTAGTCTGAAGCGATACTGCTTACGAATAGCCAACACACATTAAGATAGAAGACATCCAGCAATTCCGAAAGAATTTGTTTTTATAACCTTAAGGCATATCACAACCCTGAGTTCGCATGGCCGAATCATTCACATAAAACTGTGTCAAATTAATATTAACAACAACAATATCCATGTCACATCAATTTCGAGTTCGTCGGCATCGCCGTCGCCGGCGCACACATCGGCCACCGCGCTCCCTGCGTCCCCCGGCTCCTCGATTCGCGAGCTTCGCGCTCTGGCCCACAGTGCGAGATGCAACGCGACCTCGAATTTATCCTAAAAACTCGCCCTGAGGATGGATATCCGACGGGTCTGAAACTAGTCGTTGCGTTACCGTACAATCAAAACGTGAGTAAGCCGATGTAATTAATTAGTTTATGATAATGTCTCACGAAAGTTTAAACAATTTAAAACTATATCAAAGTTAAACAAATCAGTTTCTTAAAACGTATTTGAAATTATATAAATAATTAAGCTCCTTTGTTCGCTATCAATTTTCCAAGAAAGCAAGTTAGTCATCGTAAACGGATAAGCAAATACAAATAATTTGCTTGACCTCACCTCATATATCTTAGGACCAGTGTCGTAACATTTAGTTATACTGTAACCGCTCGGGGACGTTTATAGCTTAGGAACTGCGAATACACTGCTAGTGGAACTAGAGACTCTGGGCAGGACCTTGGCTTGTCTGCAATTAGCGCCGTCACCAAACATGCAATATTCAAATATGGAATAGAACTGATTTTTTAAAATATTTTTTGCATATTCTGATATGCAAAAAATATTTAAAAAAACTCTTAAAACTCATAGTAGCGTTATATCTCGGTTCAAATTATGAACTTAAGCCGTCCCTAGATCCTCTCAAATACACCTAAAATGTATCATAATAGGCGCTGGTGTTTATGGGGGGGGGGGGTCTCCCATATAAAGGTTTCTAATTACAAATTCGAACTTTACAAATCAATTTCGGCATTTGCCAAATCAAATTTGGACTTTTGTACATCAAATTTAGCCTTTTAAAATTTGGAAGCTTCCTTGTCAATTTGATAGGGGAACCTAAGATACACATTGACGGACCGGTAGGAGCGTTTGGTAAGATGCTTGCCTATCATGCCAGAGGTCGTGGGTTTGTTTGTCTAACCTAACCTACCCAGGACAAACATTTGTGTGCATGAATATGTTTGTCTTGAGTCTGGGTGTAATTATCCGTATAAGTATGTAATTACAAAAGAAAAGTAGTAATGTGTATACATATTACTACTCATCAGTTGTCTGGTTTCCATAGTAAAAACTCTGCTTAGTTTGGGATCAGATGGCCATGTGTGAATTATGTCCCAGAATATAACATTATTATTAATATTACATACATAACGATTATGTGTATATGAAAATGAACTTTGTAACGTATGTGCGGAAAGTGTTTTAGCCCCTGTAGACAATACTAATGAACTAATTATTCTTATCAAATGAGTTTTCCAGTCTTTCCATAACTCTCCCGGGACTTTATTTCAAATTCGAGCGTCTAACATTCAGCTTATGCCTTCATGAGAAAGTATCCACGTGGGATTTATCAAAAGTTTTTTTTTTAGGACAAGTATAGTAGTTTATTATTATACAGCTTATTATTTTGTAAAACAAAACGTCTTAATAATTGAAAATAAACATTATTAAAATGTATTAATAAATAACAGATTTGATTATAACAAAATATATTATTTTTGAATTAAATTGATGGCGCTTTTTTAATTTAAATGTTCATTTAAAACCTTATTTCGTATCATGATTTATGTATGACAAAGATAAACTATTTCAATAAGCGAAAACGATTTATATTCACTGTAATGAAATTTTTCGGAGACGAATTAAACTGTCGTCTATTAGAATATTTGATAATTTGAACACTATTCAATTCTTTTAAAATATGAACAAAGTATTTAGTCATTCGTAAATAAGGCTGTAAGGTATTTAGGGATAAAATTTACACAACTTTTATCACAGTCCGTTACGAAAATGAGAAAACAAATTTGATAGGTGCTGACCTAATCGCCATAAAATGGACTTTTGAAACATGCAAATAAAAATTTACTAGGTACTGTCGTACGAAATGTAGGTGCATTTTATTTTGCATTTGCTGCGGGCAATTAGACTATATCACTGGACTGGAGTAGACAGATATGGCATCCATTATTTCCATATCATCGAATTTATTGGCTCCCACAGAGGGATGAACTTATCGTTTTATTGTATGCAACTAATTTTATAACTTCTGGGAATGTAAATCGTTGCATAACAGTTATCGTAACCGTTAGGCCCAGGAGATATTTATTCTGGATTTTAGAATTTTAGTTGGAAAACGCTTAATCTAGTATGTAGTATATTACAGACTAGATTAAACGTTTAGATCAAAAGATTTTGCGTTCTGCAGTTATCTGCGTGAAGGGTAAGCCTTGATTTATCAATTCAACTGCAACTCGGTCCGTTTGTTCGTAGTTATTGAGCGTTCAACTTCCTGACGCAAATTTAATTAAATCGTTGTGAGCTTGCACATTGATAGTTATAATAAAGTCTTGGGAACGGTTACATTAATGCATTTAGTGTTTAACAACTTAGTGGTAAAATCACTGTTATGATGTTTTTGAAAATCAGAACACGTATGTAGTTTTAAGGTGGCCGGTTTTTTTCTGTCCGAAAATGAGGTAGACATACCTAAAGGTTATGTTAACTTACCCAACCCTATAGTTATATAACTACATGTTATAAAACATAGACTCTGTCTATTCTCGATAAACTCAAAACTACTGAATGGATATTCATATAGTTTTCACCAGTAGACAAAGTAATTTACAGAAAAGATTTAGGTTGAATTTAATAAGGTTTTGTGTAAATTGGTTAAAATATGACGATAATTGTTGAAAATGTCGGAAAAAATAATGCCGCCTGGGCGGGCCTCCTTTCTTCGAGTTCAGTATTAATATTTTAAAATAAATATAAGCTCTAGCTTATGTTAATAATTTAGCTTAGCTAAGCTTTAAATACACATTATGATTATGACGTTCAGTTTCGCGGTCACAAGACAAGGCCAAGCTGGCCTCCAAAAAGCTTGGTGTGTGAAAGAGTATTTCCAGTCAGGCCACCGTAGCTGTATAAGGCGCAAGTTCGGCCTCACATGGAATACTGCTCGCATCTCTTTGCTGGAGCCCCCCAATACCAGGGTTTTCCATTAGGCCGGCAACGCATCTGCAGTTCCTGTGGTGTTGCAAATATCTATGGGCGTTAGATCTAAATCGATATTAAGCGACCCGCTGCTCGTTTGCCCCCTTATTCTATAAAAAAAAAATATAATATATATTCATATATTATAAATATATATTCTATAAAATCTTTTACGGTATATCATTTTAGTTTAGATGACATCAAAAAGTCGTTAGTACTATATATTTTTCTTATTATCCTGACAGTTTGAAACAAATAAATAGAAAAAATGATAAAAGCATCTTAATATTTTATCCAACAAGCTCGTTTTTTATTTTACACAATTTAATAAAGTAATGGATGTTTCTTAAAAACAGTGTGAATGTAAGAAAAAGATTTATGGAAATGAAAGGATATTCTGCTGTTCTCGCATTTCTGCTAGCAATGAGTTAACAACGTTTGGCTTTGTGAATACTTTCTTTACTTTTTATATTATGATTTTCTAGCGCCCCGCCCCGGCTTCGCACGGACAGCACAGTATATTCGACAACTTTTTTATTTGTCATAATTATGTAGTCTCATATGCCTTTCTTAATAATCATACCGTCGGTGTAAGCCGCATGAATGTCTATTCAGTAGTTTTTGAATTTGTTGCGTTCAAACAAATTTACCAGTTGTTCTACGTGTGCAGTAAACGCGACTTGTCGCGTTTACTGCACACGTAGAACAAATCGCAAATCGCAAATCGATTTGCGATTTGATACTTGCGAAAATATAATTATCTAGTATTTTTGTGTGTTTGCACCGTACGTTATAGCGATAATCTGTCAGACCTGTCCTGTTAAATCATGTCGCGTAGAATCGCGTTGTGTCGCGTTTGTCACTCAGTAGGACAACGCTCGACAAAAACGAAGAGGGATTGTGAAGTGATTATATTATGAAGTGTATAGAATATAGATTTATGAAGTGGTTATTTTTTAATAATGTGTGATGTAGTGATTTTTATTTGTTTCGAACATAAAAAATACGCCGTGAATTTATTACCACCACCACCTCACCCCGGTCAGTCAATTCGTGAATTTATTACCTGAATGTAAATTTTCATATATTATTATACATTTTCTTATACATTTTGTTTTTCGCAAATAAATCTGTACCTTTAAATTTTTGATGTAAGATGACTTAAAGGATTTTTATATGAACATAACATTTTCAATTATCAAACTTATATATTTTTTTTTTCAATTTCACGAGAAATTCTCTTATTAATATAATTTTGTTATAATCTTGTTCTTTGCTTGACTGATAGTTGTCGATTAAAATTTCTCGTCGCGTAAAAAAATTAATGATAAAATTAAACAGACGAATATTTTTTTTTCACAGTCCTTAATTTTTCATAACGTATTAAATAAAGTAAATTATATTCTTCCGTTTTCGCCGTAGAAAAGTTAATTATTTAGAATTTATACTGATTTAAAAAAAACTTTAAGAGTTTTTATGGACGCGATTTTATATCTCAGGAACTATCAATTGGATTTAATTTTTTTTTGCATTCGATAGCCCAATAATTAAGGAAGGTTATACTGTACTTCATATCACACTACAACCTTTGGAAGTCGAGTAAAAAGGAAAAGAAAGCAAAGCGAGAAGGACGTAGAAGCAATGTAAAGCTTCGCGGTACATCAATGAAACGTTTCCCCGTAGCCAAATATACGAGTATATACATACACATGTCAACTACCGAACAAATGAAACAGTCGATGTACCGAATAACTATTTATTTTATTATTAATTGCATCGCCTTCATCATCAATTACCTGCAACATTTTTTTTTTTAATATTTTATATACAAAATAATCCAGACGTTATAATCGAGTTCAATTTGTTTTAGCTGTGTTTATTATGATAAATTGACGATGTTAACAATCTTTGATAAGTTCACTAAATTCTATACAACAATTAATTTAGTTACAAATTAATTGCTTAAAGAAAAGTAAACTGAATTTCTTAAAATTATATCATTAAAGACGAGAGTCTTCAAAAGTCCTTCAAAATACCTACTGCGGTCTTTGTTTTTCTAGCGTAAAGTGTTACCGTTTTATGAACAAAATTTATGATGCAAGAGTTAGTGTGGCAACGTCGGTGGAGGACGCTGAAGACATACTTTGTTTCGTTCTTCGTTCGTACGTTCTATATCTACGATAGATTAATTATACTAAAGAAGGACAAATATTAAATTTACGTGTAATTGACGATTTTCGAACGTAGATTTGAGTTAAGATGATCTAAAATTGAAATTTAAAATCTCTGCCTACCATTATGGGCATAGCGCGTAAGTTCTCGGTTTCTTTACTTATAAAGCATATCAAAATATCATCTACATATTTTAAAACAAAGTCCCCTCGCCGCGCCTGCTGAACGAAATAATAGGTATTAAGTATTAAGTTTATTTAGTTTATTTAGTTTATACCTAATTAACGTTTTGTATTAATTAGTTAAAACATAACGACGATTTTTTTTTAATATTCCAACCAAGCTTAAACGCTTGTGCTAGGATATGGGAAGGGACAGTATCGAATGGTGGACGGGATTCGAACCCAAGACTTCATAATCACTAGTCCGTAATGCGTACCCTAGATCGTCTATCGGCGATGTTTGATGATTTTTGATGATGACGAAGTAACGAGAAAAAAAAGTTGGCTTGTACTCTATTGTCCGTACGAAGCTAGGGCGGACCACTTGCAATTTCAATTTTAATATATTACAATAAGGAATAATGTTGTGTAACGTCTTATTCTATAAACAAACATTATTTCATGTTGTAACATTATTTTTTTCCGTCAATATATATCTCGTCACTTTTTGCTTTTATATAAAGCAGGCTATAGTAATTTAATATCCTCTATAGGGAACAATGTTGTAAATATTGTATTGAAACAGAATTCCATTTCATGTTCATATTTAATATTTTCATATTTATAAGCGTATACGAGACCAATACTTCTAAATAGTCGATATACGTTCATTTTGTTCTATGATACTTAGTATTAAGAAGTATTCAATGCGGTTCACGTTGTGGACCAGTGTGAATTAATAACTGGACATATCAAAGTTAGAAAATAACCCTTCAGATAATCAAAGCCAACCAAGTCGTTATTCTGCCCGTTGTTCTCGGAGCGTGTGGTCGCTTATCTCACACCGGCCGCCGCAAGGGAATACTTGTAAGTTAAGACAAACTAAACTAATTACGGACGTGTGGTGAGCGGACGCTGTCAACACGTTTATCACCTCATGACCGCCTTTAAAGTTTAAATTCACGTTTTGGTACAATTGAGGAAGCTTAGAAACAAGTGAAACAATCTATTAACTTTATAGACTTTGATTTTATATAATTTTATTTGTAACTAAGCCGTTGATGGCCATGGTACGACTCCTTAGAAGTCTATTAAATCCTAACAGGGCCCGTATTAATCTACCAATATGACAATGTTTGGTATATCTACAGAATAAAAGATTCAATGTTGTTAAAAATTAAAACCACTTGTGAATGTCCTTTTTCAAACATTTTTTTTTTGAAATCGGTTCATAAATGTCGATGTTCAAGGTTTTTTGAAATCGGTTAAAAAGAGCCCCTTCCAAATCGTTACTTTACTCCACCTTTTTTCACTAAGAGGCTGGTAACGCATATATGTAACGCATCAGACCAATATTTAGATCGAGAATAGTTTTGGCGGCAACATAGGCCACAAAGCTTTTATGATTTATGTATTATTTTATGAATGAAATATTTTTTCGAATGAATCTTATAGCAAAAAACGGCTACCTCGTCATAGATTGGCCAGAGGGATGACTTCTGCCGATCAGTTATGCCCGAATGCCAAAAAAGACAGCCCGCAAGCAGCGTTTCGTCAAATCGTCGCTTCTCGTCGCATTGCCGTGTAACAGGTTAACTGTGGTTAATGAACGGCCACTACCTAACAATCATTTACAACTATACATATTAAGTACAGATACGTTACCAGTATCTGAATAAAAAATTAAGAGCTGAGATAATAACGTTATCCTAGGTGAAAGACAAGCACAGGTAATAAATAAAAACGCGACGCGACGCGACGCGAAAATTTCAACTAATTACGCGTTAAGTATTGGTCGCCTCATGTCTTGGCTTATGTTAAAAGCGTAGTTAGTGAAAAACATGTGTCCGTATTAGCTTTTACTTGTGTATGTATGTACTTCTCAAAGCCCTTTGTAATCTTGTTCCAGTATAACTTTTAATTATCTTTTCTACGTAACACGGCGTGGATGAAACAGACACGGCGTGTTTATTCTAGACATAAGCACTGTAACTACGTTTATAACTAGAATAAACACGCCATCAGCTTGTTTTTTCTTTAGATTTTAATTATGTAAATCCTAAGAGCTTATTATTTATTTTATTTATTTAAGTTTTGTATATATATCATACAAGTTATAACATTTTATATTTTTAAGTACATTTTGACACAAGATTCGGATACTGTATCCTGCAATGCGCTGCAATCCCACTGTTTTCTATCTTTCGCCATCTTCTGCCATCTGTAGCTCGCCACTGCCACGATGTCGTCTGCCTCTCGTTATGGCGCCTCGTAGCCCTTACCACTTAATTATCCTTTTCGTCTTCGCCATCTCACATCTGGCCACATGCTCTGGGCCTTTTCATTAACTTCGAAGGGAGAAAGTTAGTGCATCGCTTATTTTTGTGCTTTTACAGATACTTGCACTCTTCACTTTGTCTTCAAATTTCAAGTCTAGATAATTTCTCTACATCCTTCTCTGATTAGTTTGAATTTTGTTACTAGTTTTTAAATCAAACGTTCAGGTTTGGCATCCGTAGGTGAGGCATGGTAGAATTTCTGAATCCATAACAATATTTTTAGCTGGCAAAGAGAACTGTGACTTGAATATATTTTTGCTAGCCCATTACTCTCTCAAGTGAAGTATGAAATAAAGCCTGACAATGTTCCAAAATATAAATGCTTTGTTTCTATATCTCTGAAATAAAATCCTTTGTCATATCAATTAGTGTCGCGATTGTAAATTTTATGTTTTAATATTTTAATAAAGGTTTTCGTGAACGCTGCCTAATAGTTAGATCGTGGGTGAAAACGTCATCAGACCGTGAACACAAAGCCAAATGGCTTTTCACGTAGTAATCCTGTTGAAGTTAATATTGTATTATACAAAAACATTTCACGTAATGTTTGTTGGCCAAGACTCACAAGTTTAAATTTGTTTTACTGATATAATGTTATGAGATCTATGGTAGAACCAAGCCGCTTAGCTGCGCTCCGGTTTGTGCTAAAATGTTAGGTATCCATACGTTTCGTATTATTAAACCTAAACTATAACCTAAATAAACTATTCCTTATAGATCTAATGTTATATCCCGTACTAAGAACATAATTATGTTATTCGTCATTATATTTTGATACTAAAAAGATGAACTTGGAACTCGAGTATAATTCTTAAATGCAAATATTCAATGTTAAGCGCCACTAGCCTAATGGTTTAGGGTACGGATCTTCAAGTCGTGGATTCGAATCCCGCTATTCGACTTTTGTCGCCACCCATTTCCAAGCGTTTAAGCTTAGTTAGAATGGTACAAAAAATGTTAAGCAGGTTATTACAAGCTTTTAAGCGTTAGTTAAAAGCTTCTTACTCGATTGTTTTACAGCTTTAGTCGAGGATTTATTTTTGAATCTAAGACGAAGCGAATTCGCTTTCCGATGAGTAACAATAGAACCTGTTTTAAGCAGTTTGTATACAGTCGGGCAATTAGAAACACAATTTGCATTTTACACGGGTTTGAGACTCCAAATAAATGCCAGAAACTGAATTATACTCATTAGCCTGAGATGGAAATACAAATATTGTTTTGTGTTTATTACGCAACTATATTATATGATTGTAAGAAAGGTTTAAATGGTATGTCTATAGTCAATTCATTACTTTATTTAAATTAAGTGAAGGTATCGTTTTACGTCCTTAAAAGTCATTATTGATATTGTGATTAGTTACTACTTTCCTTTTTGCGTGGTCAGTCTTAACGAGAATACCCTTCCTTCATTAAGCCTTCATTTATTCTTACTTTACGCTTCCATCCACCCATCGCAGCCTATGATCGTCCACTGCTGGGTATAAGCCTCCCACATCGCATCTTTGGGGGAAATGTGCCGTAAAAGCCACGCTTGGCAGGCGGGTTGGCGATCGCAGTATGTTCCACCGTACTAAGAAAAGGACGCTGCTGCCCGTCCTCCGGTGGTCTTTACATTCAGATACAATACAAACGAACATTTTCATGCATACCAAAGTTAGTCCTGTTAGTCCACTGTGTGGAAATCGAACCCATGACCTGGGGCGTGAAGGGCAAGAATATTACCAATCGCACCAACCGGTCCGTCGCTTTCGCTCTCACTCACGCTTCCACTCAAAAATATTCCCTTTGTAATAGTTATTATGAATGTGTTACATACGTTATTGTGTTACAGGTTGTTCATAATCTTAAAATGTATTTTAATCTCATGATTCTGCTTAAGATATAAGTTGTGTTGTTCAGAAAAAACGACCTTTTTTGCCACTGTTTGCCTTGAGGAGGCATTTACAGCTACACCGGGATTGAGGCGGTAGAGCGCAGAGGGCGCTCAACCTAAGCCTCGTTAAGAGTAACTAAGCTAAGCCGCTGAGCTCTTAGATCGTTTAGGCAGACGCTCCATTGAGTGACAAACAAGGGCCCCCAAGAGGGGACCTCGACTTGGGTCTTTGATTAAACTCTTGGACTACTCGGGCAACGAGTTTAATCCGACTGAAGAAATGCTTACATTTCGGAGGGAATAAAAAATATATATGAGAAAATAAATATATTGTACTTTTATTTAACATTTAATTTTATATTATTATATTTAACTTATATAAAAGAAAATATTATGTTTGATAAATGGATTGTCAATGCTGACTGTGCAGATTTTCATATTAATTGAAATCAAAGATTCTATAGACATTTATATAAATAATTCATTATTAGCTAAAAAGCGTGTTAAAAATAAATCCAGTTCTTCTATTTATTGTATTTCCAATAGAAGTGCCTTTCTATGAAGTCAAATCGGTCATGACACATGTGTAGTTTAGTTTATCAAGGCTTTATTTTTTAAGTTTTAGCGCCTGTCATTACAATACCTAACGTAAATAAAGTGTTCTTAATGTATTTTGGTATAAAGTGTTCTTAATCTTTAAAAAATTGAAATTCTTAGAACACAGTCAAATAAAAAAAACATTCAGAATACTAATTAATAGTACAGAAGTATGCTAATGATGATAATAAAAAGAGACAACCAATGTATATGTGTATTTGAATGACATGGTTGTGATGAATGTCGACTACTCCAACCTTTGTGCTCTATGCCACTCACTCATTACTAGTTATGACATTTAATTAGAAAATGTTTATTTTGCTATTTCCCTCCCTAGTATTGCACGTAACAAGGCATATATAATACTTACGCCAACTTTTTACCCGACTGATGTGTGTATGTGTGTGTGTGTGTGTGGTATTGATTCGAGGTTGTTTTCTTTTCCAATAACAAAAATAACATGTAAGTACCTTTATATTTCTCGACTCCCAAGACACATCCGGGCAGCAAAGGTAATTCTTCCAATGTTCTTTCCGGGAATATAAAATGTATTTTCTTCTATTTCTAACTGAATATTATTAAATGTTTATTTTTTTTGTTATCAGTATGACGTGACAAGTTAATAAATAAGTTTCTGTATACCTATATTTTAAAAGAGGGTTTTGTTTTGGAATAAATCATATTTTTTATGCAGAAATACTCTTTCAAATCCATAACGTAAGAATGTCATAGATTGGTAACCAAGCTTTTCGAAGAAGTTGAACCTAAAGGCAAACAAAATGTGGTCGGCAATTCAGCCCTTGTCGAATAGCACTCTCTACAAGTATTCAAGAAAAATTTAGACATTAGCCAACCACATTGCATAGATAGGTTGATGTTATTGTAGTGAATATATAGATGTTGAAAATAAATATGTTATAAATAAAAGTTGACAAAATATTCGTTATGTTAATAAAATAAAAACAATTTTATTACTATTAAAATTAATATACTAGGTCCTTGGATAGCCCTATTTCATTCTTCTTATTATTAAAGAATTTCATTAATATCCTAAACCTAGAGTCTATTAAATGTCTCACAATTTTTTGCAGAAATATCTAATATGACTAGCCAGCTAATGCTGCTATATCTAATATGACTAGCCAGCTAGCTAGTTAGGTGACCTAAATTTTGTGGTATTTACAATCATACTTCAAAAAATCGGGGTTTCCAATTTAAGCAGACTTGTTAGGTATTTAAATTCTTAAATACAAAGAAATTATCGTAAATTTGTCGAATAGAAATATCTTCGATAATTTATCTATATAAATGATTAGAGCCGTAGACTATTGTAATGTTTTGTAGCTAAGAACGTAAGATATAACTTAAAAACGTAAGTAGATTGAGGAAGATTAACCCTCAAGAGAAGCACTGGGTATGGGATACCCAGGTGTAAATTAAAAATATTTCTCCTTCAGAAATGGTTACA
>DWLR01000785.1:0-22064 GCA_018246295.1 Papilio alexanor hazarajatica | reverse complement strand
TGTACAGATAACGGCAGTGATAAGATTGTTCTTCTCTACATTTGTACCTTGTATAACACGCAATGACAAGCGAAGCTTAGCACTGGAACAGAAAAAGGGTAAAAAAAAACAAAAGACTAAAAAGGAATGTGTGCATTGAAGTTTTAGAAAAATCTATTGCACATACACCGAACATCATCTATACACATTTCGAATTCCAAAGTACAACCATATATTCCGTTTTAAATTCACTAACCGACTTAAAAAGGAGGTTCTCAATTCGGTGGTATTTTTTTAAATATTCTGTTACCACTCATCTTCGTCATTTCTGAAGTAATTTAAAAACATTCTTCTGTTGGAAAGGGGATATTCGCAAGTGGGTTTTGAATGTCATTGGACCTTGGCTTCCGAAGATACACCGAAAATTGACATATTGGTGAACTTTACTAACGCGTTCATTTCTTAATTTCCTAGCTTTTTTTTGGAAATTAATTCCGCCTATATTCAATAAGCATCCAATAACGATGCTTTTTTCTCCTCTATCGATTAAATATGGAAGAATTGTACAAATTTGGAGTCGTTTTTATTTTTTTAAAAACGTTAAAAGATTATTTCGTAAATTAAGTATTTATTTAAATACAATGATATCACATACAAGTCAGATAGTCAACGGCGCCAGTACTTTTTTATCTGCGGGATCTTATTTTTTCCGAACGATAAGAGATGGAGGCTTGTCCCATAATTAATTCTAGATTGCAAACTGCGACAGAACGTGTCTTCGCAGGGCTTGCTTGTTGGTGGTCCGTGGTCCGCCTGGTGGTCCAAACCTAAAAAAAGGTTCTTAATGTATTCATTATTATATTTTGCCGTAGTAGGTTTGCTCACCTTTTTTAATATATACAAAATCATTATTTTAATTGGTACGCAAGGAAATGTAGTACCTCTACGAGTACATCATATTTTTTTGCCCGTTGAGATAATGTTTTTCGCGGGAAATATCAATACAAAATGGAAATGTGAAAATACTCGAATACTAGTTGTATGTATATACAACAGTTATATGTATATATACTGATATCAGAAACAAAAAGATTTGATTCTTTCTTTGTTACGGAATAACTCAAAAACTACTGAACCGATTTCGAACATTCTTTAATCATTGGAAAGCTCTTCTACCAGCAAGTATCATCATCATCATCTCAGCCTATGGTCACCCACTAGACGTAGGCCTCCCATTGATCGCCACAAAGATCGGTCCTCCGCCATCTTCATCCAGTGCACTCCGCAACCTTGACTAGATCGTCGGTCCATCTGGTAGGAGGCCTGCCTACGCTGCGTCGACCTGTGCGTGGCCGCCATTCTAGCAAGTATGATGATGTTTTATTTGTTGATATATCTACCGAGCGTAGCTGGGCTGGGTTGCTAGTTCTCTATAAATTGCGTATTTTATTTCCGTCAAAAATCTACATATAATATACAAAGTTTTATATATTAAAGCAGCGCAAATTAAAACTGCAAATTAAAATTAAATTAAACCGCAAATTAAAATTGCTGTTGCCAACCGGATCAGGTCTTATTCGGCACAGATAACATACGGGTCATGGAATTTAGAGGCGATTCTCAACACGCCAACATTGTAGCAAGCGGTCACGACCTTGATATTATTGTAACGCATCTGTTGCAATCAGTAGCGATAACGCGGTGCCAAAATATCTGTATATATTGCGAATACGATGCGAGATAACAACCTACTCGTTTATTGATTTCGATGCATTTAATTTTACGCAATCTTTTTGGAGTTAAACAAACAAGCGATTTACGTGATATTATTTGACTACGGCTAATCATAAAAAATAGAGTAGTTAAAGCAAATAAGCATGATTAGTGCAAGTAAAAGAAAATAGGTCCCATTCATGAAGTAAAATAGCCAACAGTGGTGCTTTTTTTGTGATTATGATAATATACTCAGAAGCATCACCACATTAGATAACATAACACCAGCAATAATCCCGAAGTAAATGTAAATATTTTAATTAAATAATTCCTAAAATGCACAATTTTCAAAAATGATTAACAGTCTCTGACAACAAGCGTAAGAGGAATAAGCAGGAGCGATGGCATAGCGCCACCAACAAAAATGAAACAAGGTGTGACCGAATAACAGTAAAGACACCCAACAGCTTTAGTTGAGAAAGACAGGGCCAAGATACATTAAACAAAACCGTGCGTTTTACTGATACAATAACTATCATCATCAGAATCAGAAATTTTTAAGACAACTTGACAAAGGGTAAGTATACATTGACACATTCGGTAGAGTCTTGCACTTCGAACGATCAGTTAAGCATACGACTAGTATATTTGTAGTTTTGAGGAACAGAGGTTTAATAATGTTGCTATGACGCCATTTTAGATGATGTTCATTTCGACGTATCTATATCACGCAGTAACACGTTGCATACTTGACCTCTCCAATTTTGTTTTTGTGAGGTCTGTATTGGTGTCACATATGTATAGATAAGACTTTTTTTTGCGTGAATTCATGCGTCTTATCGTTATTATGTTACTAACCAAATTATCAAACTAAGTATTCGTCCCGGGATTTGATCTTACTCTATGGCAGTCATAAATAGCTGCGGTTATTATTTGGAAAAACTTTAAGAACTTTTATTGACAAAATTAATAAAAGCATCAGTTACGAAACTCAGTGTAGTAGATAGTATGATGGATTACAGTGGTAGAGTCCGCAAAAAAAATCTATTGCACGAATGGCCCGCTCGACCGGTGAAATACCACGACCTCAGAAGACAGGTGTGAAGTGTTCTTCGTTTTGTCTGAGGAGTGAGGTGCCGGAAACCTAACTTAGTCCTTCTAGTTCTTCTTCAGTCGCTTCTTTCTAACTAAGGAAGGGCAGGAAGGGGAAGAGAATTTAATAAGGAAGGGTATGGATAGGAACAGGAATCTGTCAATTTTTCTGTTTATCACCTCCTCTGTCTATTAATGGTAGACAAACTCATATTTAACTCGCAAAAGCTTGGTGCAGATGTCTATGGGTAGCGTCCCTTAGGTGATCGCTTGCTCGTTTGTCACCTAGAATGCATTAAGTAGCGTGAAGAATGTAAGCGGTGGCACAGTATCAACATGTTGTGGTTATAAATTACGGCTTCTAATATCTCCGTACTTGAAGTGATAAAGAATTGTAGACAATTTTCATTTGCACCATAATATCCAAATACAAAATATATGATTAAAACAGGTTGAAGCTTCATCAACTTTTATCTCAGTCGATGTTATTAAGATATTTTTCGGTTTCTACCTTCCGTTCAAGTATTTTGGGTCGCAATAATGATAGGTTGGTGACCTTGTTATGGTAGCAAATTATCATATCAACCCAAGTTGAGGACATTCCAAAAAAGGATTATATTGAGAGTATTCTTAAACCTAATTACTTAAGGATAAGACTGTTTAGGCTTAGAGTCACCGACACGATAATAGTTATGAAGCTTTGGACGTTAACATTAACCGAACACGAATATTTACTCTGGTAGGGACAGTTATCATTAAAACGATAAAATGACCGATAAGCCAGTGTATCTTTTTTTTAAAAATACAATATATTTTTATGCAAGAAGGTGGTAAACGAGCGAGCAGGTCACCTGGTGTCAAGTGACTGCTACCCATAGGCAACTGCAACAAGACAATGAGTTGCAGAAGCGTTGGCTTTAATGGACAGAGGATGAGATAAACAGAAAGATTATATTTCATTTACCTATCCACCCCCCTCCGTCAAATCTACTTCCCCTTCTCATTATAAAAAAAGGGTAGAAAGAGGAAGAGGACTAGAATTGGGCCTCCAACATCCCACTCATCAGATGAAACGCAGAACAATTCTACTACACGCCTGTCTTCTGTGAGGTCGGGGTATTTCACCGGTCGTGTGCTTCATTCGTGCTAAAGATGTTATCGTTACGGACTCTACCACTACATATTATAAATTATACAACTATAAATTAATACTACAATATGAATCACTTACAAGTCTATTGCATTGAAAATATAAGCATCATATTTAGAATCCGGAACGAAGAAATTACGGAGAAGTAAAGTAGTCCACATAGTTCTTAAAACCAGTGTACTGAAGTGATAAGCCGGTCAACGGAGTTAGTAACTGCAAATGGACGTCGATAAAAAAATATTGGGTGAATGTATGCAGAGAAGGTGTAGAGGATTCACGAAGATGACGGGAAACGTTAAATGCGGAAAATAAAAAAAAGTACTGTAAATGTGTTGGGTAGACCTATGGTCAGCCGACTGGCTGATGATGATACAGTGAACTGATGCGAATAGAGTAAGCATCAGTGGGAGGAATAATATATTTAATACAGCATACTCTGTTTGTACCTACTCTACACATTCGGACATGACATCCGATTTCTTTGTGCCTAACAGATGCTATCAGCGACCGTTATACGCCGAATGTGCTCCGACCGAGTGCAGATCACAATGTTATCGGACTCCAGTGATATCTCCGGCTCAGCCCAAATCAACCGGTCAGCTGTGGAGAGCCAGTGTAATTACTTTTCGATTTAACGGTTTGTTTAGGGTTGTCAACAACTTTAAACACAACAAAGGCGAATATTTTAACAAGAGAAATAAAACATTTGCTTGGTTCAGGGCTTTTAACATCGGATGTATTCTAGAATTGCTAAGTATATCATTTACAGCCATAACAATAATTATGGGGTTCTTTTGGATAAATAACATAAACGTCAATAATATCGACATTTTTCGGACACATGATATAATTATTTATAAAAACCGCAAATTCAATCACTCATCATCTCAAATTGTATAAATTACGTATTTATCATCTCAAATTTAAAAACACATATATGTTAAATTAAAAATGTTATTGCGTCTTTCTTTGATAGGGTTGACAACCCTAGTCATGTCTCCGTTGCTCTGAATAGCTTTTGTTGCGGGGACAACTCATTTAACTGTTGCTTTAAATGTTCGAATAGTTTGCTACACCGACGTCTCCGCATCGTTTGCCGAACTTATTGTTTGTACACTAAGATCTTCGATTAGCACAGCTAAAATAATATATAGTTTTATATGTATATGGGAAAATGTGTTTCTTTTTTTTAATTGTGCAGTATAGAAAAAAATAAATCAAAATAGAAAGGAAGAGGGGAAGGCGGAGACGATCATTCATGCAAGAAGTAAAGTAGAATGTAGACATCGTATCAGGACGTCAAGAAAAAGGCTAATGCGGGAGGACTGGAGATTGCTCCATCAAAAAGACCATAAAAGCTCTATAAATTAATGATGATGTATACAATAAAAAGTATAAAAATAGACATTAGCACCAATAACATCTTTTCTCTTTCTATTCAACTATTGTTATATATAACTGCTGTTATATTGAAATAGGAAAAAGATATGATAGAATTTTTTATTCTTTTTTATCTTTACGATCTATACATAGAATTGTTTATCTTGTCAATGGTTCTATGTTGTCATCGTTCCTAAATTTTGCAAGTGGGTATTTCCGTACAATTAACAAGATACTTTATGATAGTATGAATTATTATGATCTTTGATTTCTGACAGACAAAAGATTAAGACAGACAAATTTCCAAATGACTTACTTGAGTTAATTCAATGTGTTATTATTGATTTTTCTGTTAATCACAGACACATTTAATACCTTATACTAAAGGATTCGTATGAATGAAATATAATTTTGGTATCTACGTCCGTAATAAGACAGTGGACTTATATTGAATCTCGAATGGCAAATAAATCTATGCCAATTTTTATAATGTTAAGTTCGTCTTTTATTAAAACCTATTCTAACGAACAACAGATTGGCGAATGCAATCAAAGCAATTGGGAGCAATGTGCTATGAGCTCACATCGCGAGAACTTTACCCGTATTTGATGTCATCACCAGTTGACTTTATTTATAGCGACTGATCATGGCTGGTGATCAGAGAATATCTAGCATATTAATTAAACAATCATAGGGCGACTCGGATTACAGAGTAAGTTTACGTTTAATTAAACTTGTCTTAATTGCAATCTAGCTTGGATTTCTTTCTTATGAAAGAATAGAATCTATGCAATACCCAGTAGCAATTACAATATTTGGATACTTCACAGGTGTCGCAAAGTTTCTCCCTACGATTCTCGATGGTTTCCATCAACTTTCTTTCTCCTTTCGTTCTCCTTAAAACCTCCTCATCTGTTACTTTCTCTATTCAACTGTTTGTTTCCGTTTTTCTCAAATACACCACATTTTAAAAGCCTGCAGATTTTTTTCTATTCATTTGAGTGCAAGTCCAATTTTCGGTTCTATATAAGTTAAAGTTAACATTTAATAGTATTAGCTTAAGGATTCCAATTTTTTTCTAAACAAACTAACAGTATAGGGAGATCAACCATATTAACCTCAATATACAGTATGATGTTATGATTTAAAGTTGCGAAATATTCAGTTTAAGATTTAATCTGTGGTGTTCCAATCTTAAGTAATCTACTGTCCAGGAATAGACTCGTTACATGGACCTCATCGCCGGTTCGTCATTCGTCGGGGAATCCGGAAACGTCTCTTAGAACGGGATAGCAATAGTAGCTAAGATTATTTAGCAAGCACGACTTTGAGTTGGTTTTAAATTCATATGAACGCAACGTAACATTTCGTGTAAAAAATTTGAAAGGATATTTTAGTGTATTAATTTAAGTTTTATAACTTGTATTTCGCCATTCTTCAAACATTCGTGTAAAGTAACAAAATATCACATCTTTTTTAACCAGACTATGTCAGGGCTTCTAAGTATCTGAAAAAAAAAAAACACGAAAGATAGTAAACTAGACTTATTTTTATAGCATCCGCGTGTAAGTGTAATAATTTAATTGTAATAATTTAATAAAAATTTAATTGTTATTGTAAATTAAGTTTAAGTTTAAGAAAAAAAAATGTTATTACTAACACTAATTTTTAAGATTTTTTGTTACTAACATATATCGATGAAAAGTCTGAAATAAAGTTTATTAATATTAGATTCGGTGTCACCAAACTTTAGTATTTCTGAATTTTATGTGATATATTGACATATTAATGATTGACCAAATTGAAAAAAAAATGTAAAGCCTGATCACGTCTTCGATTAAAGTCAAAGGAAGGAACTAATTTCTATTCTAAAACTTAACCAAAACACAACAATAAGTGTGATTTATTTCCTTCAATAACAGTTTGTCTGATTGTTTAATATGATATATACGTTCAGTTCTTTAAATCGGAGTGGGCTAGTGCGTCCGGGCCCTTAGCTAGTCTGACGGGTGATTCATGCATGTAAATAATTACTAGTTATTGCGGTGGGAAAGCAATTGTCGGTAATAAGGAAATAAAAGTGTTGACGCCACTGAATAGTTTGACTTCGGAGGTTAAATGAATTAAGTTTTTGAACTATCGTCGACTTTGCCTATTGTTTTGTAAGAGTTTTCCCCGTTCAATGTTTTAAATGTTTTTTTTATATGTTAAACGCGTCGTTTGAAGATGGTTTTACAATGTTTTCAGCTTCACTGTCAGTACAAGTGACGTATTCATGCTAAATCTTCCACGTTTCATAGGATAAAATATGCCTACTCATCTGTGTTACGCGCTCGTAACGTAATAATTCATTTGGAAAGCGCCACCATTTGTTAGCTCCATCATTTAATTTAGTCGGATTATGGAGACAGTATCGCATAAAAGGTTCCAAGGAACACATTCAAACGAGGTACGTATATGGTTATCTGATATGAAAGAAAGACTTTCTAAACAATTATGTCATTTTGAATCTTCACCCACACGGCCACCTACAACCTCTGTTTATCAGGCGTTTCGTCTCGAGCGCCGTAAACGATAAAGACAAAACAAACGCGGCGTTTTACTGCCATTTTACGGACCGTGTGTTTTACGCGCGGACGTTGCGTGTGTTTTGTGTTGTGAGATGATTTAATACGTAATCGGAGTTACGGTCAGGAGGGAATCCGTGGGATGCAATTTCATTACAATAAACGCTATATTATCTAGAAAAAAATGTTGCATATCTTACTTTAATATAAATATGCAAAAAAACATTTGCTATTAAATAGACGTTCTGTTTTTTATTGCTTATTATAGGATTATGATATCAAAATTCAAGGTTGCTTATTGCATGAGATTTCCATTAAGAATACAATAAACCATTGGCATTCAATAAGTTCGAGCGTGTTTCTTTTGATTTATCTTATATTTTCTTTGGTCTCCTTTACCACTTACTTAAGTGAAATATTGAATATTGATAGTTTATGCAGTAATTATGAGCCAGGACTGATATTGATACGATCGTAGTCTTGTGAAAAGAACGTTTTGTTTCTTTAAAGGCTGGAAACGCCACTGCGACATAAAAATGTCATTGTATTCCAGTGCAGTTATTAAAATTAATAAGGTAAATGCCATCTTTTACCTATAACACTGTTAAAAGTAAAAAAATTGGCGCATCGTATTATCTTAAACTTCAGTTACCATCAGATGAAATTCCTCCTCGCTCTATTAAACAAATAATACCAGAATACTTCCCAAAGTCAGTCAAATTAATCTCAAATAAATGTGTATGTATTATAACATATTACTCTGACATTGGTAATACGTAAGACGATTAATTACTTCCACTATAGGCAGAAAGCTACGAATGTCCCGATCAAGTCACGACATGTCTCACTTTCTCCGCATCCGTAAACATTTCGGATAATAAAACAATGAACAACTACTTATTAATGAAGTCATTAAATTAATAGGACGTACTGGATAAATATCGGTAGTGTTATTTTGTTGATTTGCATTTAAGTATCATGTCTAATAATTAATCATTTCAATTAGTTAATGTCGTGGGTAATTATAACTTATTAAACAGTCTCATGGCCTAGGGATCGATGAAACTTTTAAACACTGTTTTATTACTTCATACCAGAAATGTTTTGCTTTACCAAAGGTGTTGAATTCTCTTGTCATGATAAGCCTTCGCATTTCAAAACAACTTGTAAGAAACGAAAGAACTCGTAGTGCGCAGGAAAGCACAAAATAATTTTGTAATCTCCATCTACCCTTTTTAGTTTTGGTTCAATCATTAAATAATGCAATTTCACATTGGGTATTATCTTTTGATAATCGATTCTTATGATTGATCTTTTCTTCTGATTTACAAAAAATCTTTATTCTTTTATATTCTATTGATCTCTAACTCCATTACAATATTAATTTATTTTCAAAGAAAGTTGAGCAAACATTCAATAAAGAGTCAAAAGAATCATATTAATATTGTAATGAAGCTTAGTTTTAGTGATTTAAATATGGCGGCTTACAGTCTATTAGATGGGCCAGCGTCGTGCACTATCTAACGGTACAGAACGTGCAGTAAAAAGTCCAATTAACGAGTCTATGGTTGCCTTTCTCTCAGCCGGTTCCGGTTTTGTGTCGTCAGCGATAGTATATCGATGGTCGGTTTCCGGATACCGAAGCTGGGCAGGTGGGGTTCGCAACATTCTCTCCGCCCTCGCGCTACAGTATAAATCAGTACACCCACTCTCGAATTTCAAATTCTTGATGGTGAATATTGTGTTGTGGCATTTGATATCTGTAGTTAAATGATTCAGTACGTTACTTTAAAATTATAATCATGCATTTGACTATTTTTTAGACCTAAAATTGAAAGAAAACATAAGAGCCAGCATAAATATCTTAGTATACATTTTTGATGCCAAGATAATGCTTGTAAATAACCCAACGATTTTAATGTCAAAACGTTTTAACAGCCTGACCGAAAGTTTAATTTTATTTTAAATATAGACTGCCAATTACCTAACCTTCAACCGATAAAATTCGACTCATTCTCTACTAATAGAGAAGTCCTAGTATTTTGTATCGGTATATTTATAATTTTTTTAGTCATACATCGTATGTCTTTTGTGGAATACTGTTCTTACATTTTTTTTGTTTCTATTTTACGGTATATTACGAAATTAATATAAAACCTGAAATGTTTCAGTTAGTTTTAACTAACTAATGGTTTTAACCATTCTTATTTTCAAACATTTTTTTTATTTCTCTTACATCAAGAACTACCAAGTACAGTTCTGTTAGAACCTTTTGAAAATTTTCCTATTGTCTAATTTAACCACGAATCCACGATTTTTTGGCACTGTTACAGTCTAAATATCTCAGAGTCATAACATATTTAAGAAAAAAAACTAGCTTCGCGCGCAGTTTCGCTAGCGTTGTTTTATTATTTTACTCGCTAGAAATGTTTGTATATTCTGCGAATAATAGCTTGGAATTATAGATACGTATAAATATGTTACAATATTTATATTGCTAAGACATAATCATATAAAATTACCGCGGCAACCAATTTTAGGTTATATTTTTCTATACCGCGGGAAGTTTTTTTTTTTTTTCGGAATAAAATTATGTATGTTAAAGTTCCTACGGTTGTCTGATTAACGTTACTGATCTGAATTTAATCCAATATTAGTAAATGTTGCAGATGATAACATTCTAACCCAGGTGAAAAAATAACAATACAGAGCGGAATGTCAAGGACACGTTGACGCCACTGATGTAGCTAGACTGTGGCCGAGTGTAAGATCCGGGCCACAACGCAACTGGCTATACCTAGTGCACTACATTCGCAGCAACACAGACCGGTCGGATACTTCTAGGAGAACTCGACGGATCTCGATCGAATGAGGTATTTGACGTTAAGAGAATTATGTTCGATCGTTGAGATGTTGTTTTAAGAATAGCTAGAGTTTTTAGATGAATTCTTTCGATTATGCCATCGTTGTCCAACAGCAAGAGCATAGCTTACGCCGCGTAAGTTCAGACCAATTCTAAACTAAATACCTCTATAAAAAATTGCAAAAGTAAGAAAATATGTATATTTCGTTTCGGTTTAGAAAAACGTTTGTTCCCATTAACTTATAACGGATTAACATTTGTGGGAGTTCACTTTACAGGTTAGCATTGACATTGCAAAAACCGAAACTAGTCTTTGTTGGTTCTCACGAACTGTGAATTAATCTGCTTTTTGAAAACCTAGCTACTAAATGAGTCAAGCGCAATATAGTGTTCCGCTTGTTCTTAGTACATCTTCATCTCGATAAGATCTCAGTAGATGTGAGCTTAACGAGTAATACAGTGGTATGTTGTATTTTCTTTGATAAGATCGATTGGACTTTTTCAGACTCTAATCTACTCCATGTTTTCTTATTCCCAGGGTTTATTTTCGTGGAATAAACCACGTCCCCAAAGCAGATCATGCGAAAAAACTTAGTTTTAGTCGTGAACTATCATCATAAAACTAGTTTTATGTCGATTCCTATTCTGAACCCGAGCCTATGTCGCCGACATCGCATTATCTTACTTTACTAAATGGACGCATTATGGAATTGTAAATGTAAACTTTCCTTAAGTATTCAGGAACTGCTGTTTAAAACCTAGTTCGATTGGGGAAACCCCTACAACGATAAATACATTTTCTACGTACACCTCGGTTATGCAAATATTTCGCCGCAACGACACGTTGACGCGAAATCACGAAGGCCTTTAATTGAAGCTGACATAATCGTGCGCGGTTGCATAGTCAATTGTGATTAATATTAAACAAGTTATACACGCGGCCCCGACCTTAACGACTGAACTACGATAAATATAACCATAGGTGTAGCTAGTTAGGTTTCCAAAAGTCCTTTTATATTCTTACGTGAGAGAGGAGCAAACGATATCTGTTTTCACCAAAAATTTTTAAGTCAGAAATGGTCGATATAACGTGAACGTGTTCTTAGTATTCTCTGTATTTATCAGCAGATTAAATAATTTACGGGTTATGGTTCCATAATAAATTAGCTTCATCTATGTAAGAGTTAATAAATATTTCGTAGTTTACAGGAATTTCGACTATACCATGTTCCGAATGAAGACCTAAATAATGTGAACAACGGGTACAACCTCACCTTTTACACGCAAAATCGTAAATTCCAAAATATTTGCGGTGGTCTTTTTTCACATCACCTTATAAAATTAGCTATCCATATTACATAATTTCACTTTAACCCACAGAATTATAACATTTCCGATGAAAATATAAAATAGTGTAATGGCCGCCTTTTATAGTATATTTGTTGGTTTGTCAAATTGAAGTCTTAATTTGGAACAGAGTTGGGACAGAGTTCTTGAGAAGTCATGACTCCTTCGACTGGTCAAACCCACTTTTCCTAAAACACAATTTGCATCGTTTTCAATATCTCTTTATGTCCATTCAAAGATGACATTGATATAAATTTACAATCGTTCCCGAAGTGCCCGATTCCCCCCTTCCGCACATTATGAATTTCATTAGACAACAAGATTCTGAGGACGTTTTTAGCATTAAAATATGTACCACAACAAACTCAGGTGCAACAAACTTATTCGCTCGTTATCTTCCGACCCTCGCATGGTTCTGACATTTTTCACACAACCTCGTCTACCGGGTGAACGAACCTTGAAATTTAAAATCAATCTTATTGTCTTAAAGTAAGATTTCTATTCGAATGTATGTGTGTTGTTGTATTTGAATTTGGATGTACACAGGGCATTGTTAACATGCACTCGCCGGCCGTTACAGTGAACAGTATATCTGATTAGGACAGTTTTCGTGGTTTTGTTTTATTACGGACAAACTTGCGATTTTTTTTTACTGTATTTTATTTGATTCGAGTCAGATGAATTGAAATTTCACTTATACGTAAATAAGTAAAGGAACTTGCCAAAATAATCTTTGTGAAATAAAACTAGGGTGAAGGATTTTAAGTACAAATAATCTTTTGACTCTTTTTTTTTTTTTCAAAATCCAAACCGACTTCAAATGTTTACAAATTTATTTATAAGTCATTATGACTTTTACAGCCACGGTACGCCTCATTACAAATCAATTAAATCCAAACAGGACTTGTCTTAAATTTACCAATATGTCAATTTTCGGCATGTCTTCGGAAAGCAAAGATTCAATAATATTTAAAATTAAATGGGACACACTTGCGCCTTTTCAACCTTTCCAACAAAAAAAAATAATCGATTCATAAATGATGAAGTTCTGAGGTAACAATCATGTAAAAAAATACAAACGAATGGAGAACCTTCTTTTTTTAAGTCTGTTAAAAAGTGATTATTTTGTATTTACTTATAGCGAGATGAATTGAAAAAAAATCTTACGACGTCATACGGCATATTATTACAAATTCTCGCGAAGGTATCCCTTAAGACAACTAGCTGTGTGGTCTCATCAAAAGCACAATCAATCAAAGGAAGGATGCGCTTCTACTTATGGTTGCATGACTTCCTTATCAAATGCCCTCAGGAATAAAATAATTGCAATTACGCCAATCAACTGATAAAATCTCAACGAACGCTGCCAAATCGACTTCAAGAAATAGTGGTCATTGCTTAGTCTTTTAGTCGTTGGTCTTTGATTTCAATTAGTAAAGCGATCCTTCAAAAGTATGTACGAGTAATTTTGAAAGAACTAGAAATAATTAACAACGTCGCGTGATCCAGCTTCGCTTTGGTAAACATGTTGGTGATAACCGTTTACAGAATTGATGCTTTGGTTACATTCTATTAATTAATTAATAGTTAATTATATAATAATATTACAAGTTAATCGTTCTGAGGACGCAGATCGTATACTATCGACACTTCTTCTCTCCACCCCACAAATAACATACATGTGAACATCAATATTGATGAATCAAAAAGAAATACGTACGAGTATAAAACCATAAGCGACTTGAATAGAATATTAATAATACATGTGATTTGGTTCAATTTGTTAATCAAAAATATAACAGTGCAAAGAAAATACCTTAATTATTTTTTAGACAAATTTGTTATTGATAGAAATTATGCGAATTGTAATCAACACAGTTTTCCAATATATATTTTAAATAATTTAAAATACCTGCTACTTTGTACCTATGCCGTGTCCATCGCTTAAGTTAATGTCATTTAAACAAGTAATGCGAGTAAAATATGGTAGTACCGTTATCCTCTCTTGAATTGAAATTCCGTGAGCCAGGAGAAAGGTTTTAAGGTTCTATTCTGCTATTTCGATGTAACGGTTCGAAATATTGCGTATATCTTTTAAATTCTTATTTTTATTCTTAAAGGTTTTTTTCCGTATGATAGGTCTAAAAATAATTGATTGGTTCTAGTGGTAGAGTCTCATCTTCATATCGACATTTAAAAATTAGAATACAATTAGAGGTGCTCAAATAAAATAAAAATACGTTACCCGTTGCTAGACTGTATGACCGAAATGTGTATGCAATAAGTGTTTCAAGAACCGTTCGATACTTGAAACACTTTTTTGTAAAGTATGATCAAATTGTGGAACAAACTTTTATCAGGGATATATTCGTATGTTGGTACCCTAGCGGCTAAGATAAAAATGCAATTATCAGCGGCAATGCTAAATTTTAATAGACCTTAAAAGTACAGGCATTGAAACCATTCAGCGTTATCAATTATAAGTAATGTTATAATTTAAAAGAATTTTAATGGCAGATTTAAGAAATCAAATTATCATAACTCCTTTTAAAATAAATCGCATAGGTGATGACTTGAGATGATTAAGCTAAACTTTGAATCTAATTGTGTACTAAAACGGAAGTGGTATGATTTTAATATGCGTTCCGCATGTAAAATAACGCACGGCTACAGAATAGCCCTCCCGGTTCCGATGCGAAATTCCGTTCATATATTTAAAATGCTATCACGACTGCATTCGAAACGATACTAGCCGCTGACTCACCGTTGTCAAATGCACTACGTTTTCCCGCGTAAAGTCCGCATTCGACCACACAGCCCTTTCCCTCGCAAACCGCGAGTTCTGGTCGCGTAGCACTTAACACGTGGATTGTAACATTCAAATTTGAATGTTATGTAATTCTTAAAACGGCAAAAACACAATTGTCATTTATAAATAGTGCAACGGTCCGTTCCGCGAACTGGCTGCGTTCATTTTCCTCTTCGAAGGAATGTGACTTGACGTCACATTGAACGCACCTTGCTACGTCGCCATTTTAAATGGCTCCAAACATTTGTCGACTTCAACATGATGGCGCAACCACTGAATTTGGTAGTGTTATTGTTCTTCGAGTAGCCGTTCGAATTGAAATGTAACGATCGCATTTAAATTTGACATGCGTCGTTTTGGCTTCTAGAAATTGTTGCGTTATATTGCCAGGATAACGGTTTGACAGAATGTTTCAAATATTGATAGAGTTGTTGTGTTATCGTATTTGTATTATATTTCTGGCTTACTTCTGGTTTATTGTATTGCTTTATCTGGAATTCACGCTTCTGTTGAATACTAGTGAGCCTTCAAGGATTTACTTGGTTGTTCGGTTAGCTTCGACTATTCAATAATTTTATCGCCTCTTATAATAGTTTCACTTACATATTTTATTAGGGTTTCATAACCGGGGCGTAATTAATACAAATTTTACACTTGTTGTGCACACAGTATACAGTAAAGGGAGAGCAACTTATTTTGTGCTGTCAAACGTGATTGGAAAAGGGTTTCATAGTATTCATGCGTATAAAGGAGAGATATTGGACGTGTAAATTTCTTGGTCTTGGTGGTTAATCAATGCAGCAATGGTATGCCCATCGTATTCATAATAGCTATTTTCAACTGTATTTTTGCATGGTAATATTTTTAAAGACGTATTTATATAAACAAATATCTGAGAACTAAGGAGGTCAAGTCGTAATATGAAATTCAAAGATTATCCATATTTAAAGGAAAGCTGGTACACTTACAGATGAACAAATTATCTACTAAACAATAGCAACGTACGTGAAACTCACAAAATGTCCACAATAATATATTACCAAATCGTTTGTCCCTTTAACAGTGCGTTATAAGTTATAGGCAATAATTAGCTGCCATTTTAGAGATGGCTGTCCATTGTGCTTCTTTACTTTCGAAGTTGTACTTAGCACTTTTTAATTTTACGTAAAATGTGCGATAATATATCGTATACCGTGGGAATAGATCTCAAAGGAATTTATCGGCTCTACGAATTATTCTCACTTTGTTTTGAATAGAAAATATGAATAACGAGTGCAACTGGAATTCATTGTTTTCTTTGTGTTCGCTTGACATCGCTTTTGTTTTGTTAAAAATTCGAATTGCTTAGGTCAATAAACTTTACACCGATTTCTAAAAATCAACTACATCCTCCAAATGACATCTAAGGTTAGTTAATTAATTTTGATTAGTTCTATCGTATCTGGAACTCAAAAAAGTTTATTTATTTTATAAAATTATAAAAGGCCTTTTAAAAATATTCAAATACCAAAACCCTGATGTTTTGCAAAGTAGTCGCATCGCGCAAGTGTCAAGTTGTTCGAGGCGGGCTATCTGCGCGTCCTGCGGCCTGCAATGCGACAACTCACTAGCTGCTATGCGGATCCGGTGCTCTCATACCCAGATTCGAGATAGTAGTACATTAGGCGAGACATTTTTCTTGTTCTCATCTTACTTTCGTACTCCACCGCATGGAACTTTTTTACATATTTTTCTCTTGTAAATAAAATGTACTCTAAAGCTTGGTTCATACGTTCACTTACTTTTTCTTGATTCAAAAGCTCATACGTTTGTTTTTGTCATATACAAAAGAATCGAATCTTATGTTTCATTGATATAATTCAATCAAGCTTTATTCTTGAAGGAATAAAACAAAAGACATTTGTTTTTAACGGGCTTTTACAGAGGTAGTAGACGCTATTCATCAAATATTAATGTAATGTAGATTTAGATGTAGAAATTTCCAAATGAATCTTAAAAAAAGATTTAATAAGAGAGACTGAAACTAAGAAATAATTCGCGTAATTTTTTTGTGTCTATTTGCATGATTCTGTCTTTCTTCTGTATTCTATGTGATATCTTTTATCTCTGTCATGTAACGAAATGTGCATAAACGTCACGCCTCCTTGGTATCATGTCTTTAATTGCCAATTAATCAAATTACCGGCTAATAAATTTCACTTCAATGAAAATAAAAACTGTTATCCTCCATTATATTTCTTTGTTGCCTAACCCTCATGACTTAACGACATGTTTATCGGTGATATTAATTGGCATGAGTCCCCGGTCGGAACATGTCGCCTTTATCTGCTATATTCCATATTGTTGTGGCCGACTTGACACTTTGTCGGCAACATTTTAAAACGTCAACTGCATATCTCTTTTCGTTTTCTATTAAGTTGATTTATTACAGTATGGAAAAGTAATAGGGACGTGGGAAAACGTCACCCACTTGTTTATACAAATAGTTTGCAGCACATATATACGCCTGCCTTTGTAATACATACTTCAAGGCTATACAAACTTGTTAAAAGTGCATTTACATTTACTATACTTTAGCATATCCTTGATAGTTTATAATATCGCTTTGAGGTCTGATTTAATATACTTTTAATTCACAAACATATATTCTAACATTATTATTACTTTTATATTTAACTCTGATTACAGTTGAATTCAATTTTATTTGTATTTTAACACCTTACCGCGTTCCAGTCAGAATTGATTCGTTAACGCAATGTAAATAAAAACATAGGGTAACTTTTTAATTAAAGCTACCAAGGTCCATCTCTAATTAAATTACGAAATTTTAATAAAGAGGAAGATGGGAGATTCCTACTGCTTAACGTCCCTTGATAAAGTACATTATGAGTTCATTCAGTGTAGATTCGACCACGGATAAATATTTTTTACACACACTAGTATACAAATTCAATACCTCGCCAAACTGACTAGAAGTTTGTTGGCGATTTAATATCTGCACTCACACTCACTATAATAAGAAAAACCATGACAAAAAATACAACTTTTACCGACATTAAATACAAAACACACCTACATACAATATTTTTATTTCTTTTTGTCAATGCATGTGTATTAGCCACTCCATCAATTTACTTTTAAATATTGCCCCACTTCTCCTCATTAATTATCTTATTAAAAATTCGCGGTGTCATGTATATTTCCGTTCGTTTTCCATAATAAAAACCTCTCCATTCATTACTCAACGATCAAACAAGAACATTATTTATAAATAGCTTAACCCTGCGTCTCATTCATCAAACGAAATGAAGATCCAAGAAAAGCAGAAATAAATTACCTCCTCTACGATTTTGTGGTAATTATCCGATCAAACCGGTCCATTCATGCTGTTGCCATTGCGGAGGTATTGCTGCACTGCACTACTGTAGGCACAGTTTCAGGACGAACAGAACAACATACTACATAAATAATACATAAATAAATTATTGAACATTATGTATAATACCATGAGAAACCGCTACTGTAATAAGATCATAATTATGGTAATATTCACACCCATAACCCAGAGGGGTAGGTAGATATTACGGATTTGAATTTGGCGTGATCCAAGCACACTTCTCTCGCTTCTTTTTCATTTTTGTATCTACGCATAAATGCTTGTCGGTTTCTGGTACTCCTTATATCGCCTCTCTTTATTATGATCGATATAAATTGTTTTCGGGACGCCTCCTACCAAGTCTGCCACTCACTTATGTAACATAGGTTTGTCGTGTCACTCTCTCTTCATTCATCCTTTCTACATGCCTGGACGTAATATAATTTGATTCTAATTATGTGGAAACATATGTACATATAAAGTTGCGAGTCTCGTTTGATTGATCACGCGTCAGCGCCTTGTACGTCAACATAGGGCGATGCGAAGCCTCAGAGAAGCCGCGGGGTTGACGACCTCGTATTGAGTAATACGCCTTAAGTATTCTAGACCTGTTCGTGTGCGTCGCCCAAATTTTTTGCATGCCGTCATACAATAACATCAGCGAAAGATAATGTACTTTGAGCACTAAGTTTAGGGTTTAATTTTCAATGATGCTTTGGTTGTTCGTCGCAAAGGTAAGACGCGCTGCAGAGAATCCGCTTGGTGACGTATTTATTGCAGCTGTTAGCAAAGTTATTGCTTATGATTGACTTAGTATCACTTAGGTTTTTATATATAAACATTGGATTTGCTAAAGCTTATTAGATGTGGTACCCTGGTTGAAAATGTGCTTTATATTTATCGGGCTTTTGTACTATAATGGGTCAGGGTTTATCTTATTGCTACCGATTTAAAGATATTACAGTGATATTTAGATATTTTTCTTGTTGGAACAAAACTTTGAAATGGCACATTACGACTTACAGTAATATCATTGTTGTCTTCGACGTGTATCTATCGTGTACGATCTGTTCTGCAATTGAAACGCAATTTTTTGTCCCAAATTTACGTACGCTGGGTTGCAGTAACGGTGCGTATAATTTTACAGTCTAAAATCAAGAAGCACTATCTTGTCATAAATATCACTTAACTTCGTGCATGATAAAGTAATAATAAAGTCCTCCTTTTGTCGCGTAGTGATATTTTTTTTTTATAAAAGTAGGTGGCAAACGAACAAGCGGTCACCTAAGTGACCGCTACCCACAGACATCTGCAACAAGCATTTGCGAGTTGCAGATGCGTTGCTTACCTCTAATAGACAGAGAAGGGGACAGACAGAAAAATGAACATTACTCTCTCCTATCTATCCCCTTCCCCGTCAAATTATCCTCCTTACCTTCCCACCCTTTCCTTATTAGAAAAGGGTGGGACTAAAATTAAGCCTCCGGCACCTCACTCCTCAAATGTGTCGAGCGTGGCATTTGTGCAACAGATGTTATTGTTGCGGACTCTACCACTGTCTCTACCACTACCGCTATTAACGAAATATGAAATTGCCTTTAGTATGCGAGAAGTTATATGAACGCTCTCTTTCATATTAATTTCTTTAATTAAATTAATTAAATTCATATTAAACAAATGTTTAGTTGCAGCTTTATAACTATTTTTAGATTTATTTTAATGATAAGGTACATTTGTATTTTTTTTTTAATTATTACGCATAAACTAGGCTCAACCCAGTGGGAAACATTTAAAATGAATTCTCAAGGACTGTCAGATACGGTATCAACTATTGTTTAGCAACAAGTTTTTTCCCTAAAATCCCCACGGGCCCGCGATACAAGCAGGAAGGTTGTGGTTGTATATCAAAGTACAGTCGTCGACGCAGCGCGCGCGCACTTAATCACAACTCGACTGGATCGCCTAGGCCGGAGCTGAGGGACTCACTCGCTGTGCGGCGACCTGTATGACATCCGTCGATACGGTTCTGATAATAAAGTTCCCATTAGGCTAATTGGCGACGTGGCGCAAACGATCGGCTAATTAAAAATATTTTCGGGTTCGACTCAGCGAGGACAGTTCTTTAATCGCGATTCCGATTGCCAGTTACAAATTAATGAGTTTGTTATTTCATATTATTCGTTTCTCATCTGGATTTTATGCTTACGTTAATATTTTTTATTAATGTTATTAATGCATAATTATTTGGTTTTGTTATTAATGCATTCATGTTTCTGTTGTAGTAACCTTTATTAAATAAAAAAAATGAACGACATATTTACCAGTGGTGCGACGTGAATTTCATTCTAACACCAATATCAAGTTAAATACCAAAACACTTGTTTCAGTAGCTGCTTAGGTATCTACTATAAAATATCTTTTAATAGAACCACAGGTACCAATTGTCACGCTGTCGAATGACGTACTCGTGTAACGCCCGACCTGAGGTTGGTCACTTTCATGATAAAATAGAAAGTAAATCTAACGGTTACTTGCAAATAAATCTTTCTTCTCTTTCTTTTCCGATCTAGAATCTTTTCGGGATATCACACTTCCGTTGTCTAGCTAAGGGAGTTGTTGTTCGGCAGTCTAAAAATGAAGAGTTCAAACAGGTGATTATATATTTATTTTGAATCTTTGCTACCGCATCTTTGCTGTTATCGTCATCATACTTATCTTTCCCTGTTCCAAGTTTTGTGCAGTCGACACAACGCCTTTCCTTCTTCCAGGGCTATCTATCGATCGTCAACTCACTCCTTTCTTGCTCATGTCATCTTTGACTTGACCTACACCTATCAACATATCCCTTCACATTAAGATCTAGAATATGCCATTCTTCCCTCAACTCGCTTGTGGCACATTTTTACTATGAAAAAATTTAATCAATTTCATGGGATCTTAGATTAAAAAAGAAAGCCTCATAAGAAATTTTAATTAAAATTTCTAATCCAGTTGTCAGGATGCAAAAATGCGGTTACTTGATAAATTACTTAAGAAGAATCGTAAATTAAAACGTATTTCGGAGTTATTAAAGTCAGTGAAACAAACAGAAGGCTCTGAGTTTACGGTTCCAATAAATCTCCTACTACTAGTGTGAAACTCATCTAAGATCGCTATTATTATTGATTTTATATTTCATATGGGCAAATTGCCACCATTGTAGGTTGTTTTTGTCTAAACGTTTTTAATTTTCAGACCTACATTTATATTCAACTTCAAGACGCATTGATACATCTAAACCCTAGTAAAACTTAGTTGAGAGTTTTAGTAGGTGGTAGCTTTTAGCGTTTTTTGTAGCCTTCAACAACAATTTGAAAAATAAGATGAAAAGTAGCTTAAAATGATGTACTTAATTTGTGAATTCTGCCTAGAGACTTGAATGTTGATATAGTTCGTTCTTGACCGGATACTTCAAATTTTTAATGATTTACAAGACTTTAAATTATTTTAACTGTGGATTTCCATAACAGAACTGGACTCCGACGAACATAATTATTAAAAAACATGTTTTTTGTACTTCTCGATCTAGTATATTTGAATTCCAAATTATCTATTTTGGAAATGTATTAGGATTATTATTAGATTGTAGTTTTATTTTAAAATAATGTGACTATTATACTGTTACGACTTTTTACAATAATAAAAAATGTAATTATTTATTAACTTTTCGTAATTATAAGGTTGTCAAATATCTCCCTTCCGCTTTTTTGCTCTTTATTCAATGCTTTATAAAAAGTGTTACAGTGATC
>DWLR01000784.1:0-22069 GCA_018246295.1 Papilio alexanor hazarajatica | reverse complement strand
GCTGGCATCTTATCGCGTACTTACGGGATGTTATCGTCAGGGATATTACATACATAGGGATATATATAACAGTACGAGCTCGGATTTGTTGGATGTACGGTTTCTATCGGATCGACAAAACCTTCTACTATAGTTATTAGCTTAAGTCAGGCTCCGTGACTGACGCTTACAAATCTCAATAAAGAAAACGGTTAAAGATTGAAATGAAAATGCTAGGGTTGGATGTTGGCAGGGGCAATAAAATGAGAAACAAATGCGACCCGCCACCCGCCGCTCGCCAGCTGAGTTACGACGCAATCGCGCGCCGGACGGCGACAGCCCTGGCGGCGCCCAAGGGACTCGTTCGCTTTTAGCACCACTAGCTCTTGAATTGATAAAGTGATACAACGGGACCCACTCGCATAAGCCCTGCTACGATAAAACTCAAATAACAACCGAAGCCACTAAAGTTGACAAGTCATACGGGTCAATGCGCTGGCTTAATCGGCCTGCATACTTCTGTGCACTCAAACTGAAGCCTAAGTCGGCAACTTTAAGAAAGAATTTCCTTTCGAAGTGTCGTTTGAAACGCTTTTTAGATCTGCAGGTTATTTAACTATTTTTAAATTTTGTTTGTACAAAAATATACAAGTACAAACAAATTTTACTGAAGAGTGATAATGGCTGTTTATTTCAGATTTTATCATCTCCATCAAGCGAGATCCAATATATATTAAGCGTGTTTAATTTTTACGATGTTCAGTGCGATTGTAAATATTTTGATAAGCATATTCATTTTTACTTATCAGTAAAAAATTATCACACATGTATGAAACGAAATCTTACGGAAAACTAAAAACAGTGACATTGTCGCCGATTAGAAAGTTGAATGAAAAAAATATATGTAAAAACTTGAAATGCACATTTTTTTCAATTTCGTTTCAATTTTCATTATTTATCATAACAAATAAAATAATAAATACGAAAACGAATTTCACATATAAGTTAGGGAAGTTGCATCAAACTATGCTTTATTTTTTTAAAAAAATAGTATTGTGGGTGAATGTATGAAATTGCCATTTTATACTGATTTTTTTTTCTATAGTAAAATATACGAGTACGTTAAATCAAAGCACTGTCTATACATTTCTGCTATCTCACGGGACGGTCATCTATGCCTTTGCGATAGAACTCTGATAACCTGGACTCAACAAACTGTGTGAAGGCATTTTGTACATCTTGTACACATTCCCAGGAGGGAAGAAAAATATTTACCTCGTAAAACTTGTCCAAATCGCGGAAAAAAATCTTCTTCTCTTACGTTATATTGGAACTGTGAGCTTCGCTGTAGAGCATTGTTGTGGCGTTTGACTTGTAGTTAGCCAGTATGTTGTTCGCCTGCGATTATCGTAAATAATAAATTTTTCATCATACATCAGTACTCGCCAAAAAATCCTTTCATCTATGTATCGTTTCAACAAGGTAAGGCAAGAATCAAAGAGTGCTTCTCTCTGCTGATCAATCAATCCACGGGGCTATTTTATCTTCACCTTTAAAGCCGAATTAAAAAAAAAAACAATTGAAAATCAAACAATCCAATGTTCATTATTTAAATTTAGAATGTTCTACTTGTCATGTGAAAAAATCATATGAAAAATCTTTTTCGTTTAGTGAAAAGAACAAGGTAAGGTTTTTTTATTATTAATAAAAAAATAAAAAGGGTTAGGTTAGTTCCTCCTGACATATTTACACAGCAGTGTGAATATGTAAAAAGGAGTGCACTTTAAGTGGTAGGCGGGATGTTATTAATAATTTATATAGACTAGCTGTTGCCCGCGACTTCGTCCGCGTGGAATTCAATATATCTATTTGTAAACATATACATATATCTGCTTGAAAAACGTTCCGCGGAAACCGTAAATTTTTCCAGAATAAAAAGCCTAAGTGATGTTCCAGACTATAATCTATTTCTGTGCCAAATTCCGTCCGGCAACTGTTTAGCTGTTGTGGAGTTACCTGGTGACAAACGTCCATCGAAACATTCGCATTTATAATATAATGATTTTTTTTACCCTCCGTAATTTATTTTTATATTAACAAAGATATTATATCCTTCCCAATACCTTTAAGAATATATGAACAAAGTTTAATGATGATCGGTTAAGAAGGTCTTACGTAAAAGCGTAACAAACGAACAAACTTATATTCACATTTATAATGTTAGTAAGAATAGCTTTTGCCCGCGACTTCATCCGCGTAGAATAGTTGATGTGTGCATTATTTTTAATATTTTAGGATACTTATTTCCCTAATAATACACTTATAAACTGCTTTGGTTTACTGCAAGTAACTTATTTGAATACATTTTACAAACTTTGTTTTAATTTTTTTACCTAACACATAAATATTTTGCAAGTTTGATCCAGCGCATCCTTCATTGTGTATGACGCTCGGCGAGTCCTACCTGATTTAGATGAAACAAACACTCACGATTGGAGCTAATTATAATACATTGGTGCAAACCGCATCCGGAACGTTTTTAATGCAGATATATGTGTATGTTTATATATAGATACATCAATATTAAATTCCGCGCGGACTAAGTCGCGGGTAACACTAGTATATAATAAAAACTTGGACCCCTCAGACTGAAGCCGAGCAAGTCTAGTATCTATAAAAGTTTATGCGTTCGGAATGGATAGCTAATATAAGTTTAGTGCAGTTCAAACATAAAATGAATTGTTCGTGGAATTTGTACAAAGTGTTCGTAACTTTACTATATCGCTGTATTGAGCAATTTAAAGAAGTTGTTTACACTTCCACAAATTAGAACATTTTCAAAATACATTGTTATCACTTATGTATATGTTTACTGTTTAATTTTTCTCTATGTCAAAAACAATAACTTGTTACTCAATATCGTTTGGTCGGAAGCACGTTCCTAGTTGATAGCTAGGGATGAGTGTCGGCCATATTCTATTGAATATTAATACATTTTAAAAAGACAAGGTAAGCGGTACCAAATTGCTCGTATAAAATAATGCCAGCATGACTGTTTTGTTGAGCTTAATTAAAAATTGCTTAATAAAAACGCTAAATTTGTAATCGCGGCGGGATTCTGCACACGCTGCTGTAACAAAGGGTTGAAACAAAATATTGGCGAACACGTTTTGGTTCTAATAAAGCAATTAATTTTAAAAGCGATTGGCTACAGAAAACGGTATTACAGAAAGTTTTTAAATTATATAGACGTTTAAACCTCGGACACGTTCTCATTTGTGAGTTACATGTAGCTAATATTTATTACTATTGAAAACAAATAGTACAACGACTACTCTGAATACAGGTGTGATGTATTGTTAAAAGTATTTAGCAGTAGTGGTGAGTGAGGCGAGGCGCTGCAATTCATTTATGTAGTAAATAAAAACAGTTGTTATGAAAATAACGTAATGTAAAGCTGGTATCGAGCGCGCGTGCGGCCGTCGTAACGTAAGTTACGTAACATTCATTTGTACAAACAAATTTCGTAGCAAAATTCACAGCGTGACCCCTTGTTTAATAGCGCGCATTATCTAAAATTGTGATACCACAGTATGAAATTTACAGAGCAATTAGGTTCCGCGCTCGCCGCCTCTCGGTACGTAAATACCGTTATCTGGTAATCAAATCTGCAGCAGATTAGCTGCGTGCGAGCGGCAGCGCCGGCTGGAACAGCTCGTGACGTCAGCGCGCCACAGTATAGATAAACTACAAACCAGCTGATAATCAAATCTGCTGCAGACTAGCTGCGTGCGAGCTGTAGCGGCACCCATAAAAGAAAATGATAGGCGAATTACCCTTTTCTCATTCGAAATGTTCTTTAACGTTATTTATGAAATTTTTGAGTTCATATAAAACGTAAAATACAGAAATCTTATTATGATTCATGATTCCCCCAAAATTAAATACAACTCTTAATGATATTAACTAATTTCATTACCGCTACACGACCGTTTGTGAAACTTCAGTTAAGTTCACAAGAGACGGCGTTACTAGCTTAAAGTAAAAATGTGTCAGGACTCATTCAAGGTGTTATTAATTTTTTTTTAATTTCTTAGTCATGTGCCACGCGCCCCCATAGAAGTCGACGACATTTACCACCTGTTACAATCAAGCATCCCTACATTACTGGCAGGAGATATGAATTGTAAACATACAGGATGGAACTCTGCAAGCATCAATCCCAATGGGAAATGCCTCATGAAGGACGCCGAGCAACAGGGTTATAGTGTACTCGGACCGGAATTTCCCACGCACTACCCCACATGACGAAAACACATCTCCGACGTCTTGGATATTACGATCTATAACAACGTCACTGGCAACGTATCCCAAGAAGTGTTGCCAGACGACATGGGATCTGACCACCTCCCGGTCTCAAGGGGTCGAAATATGTCCCAGCTACGACGACAACGTCCCGTCGAAGAACAGACTGGGCGCGCTTTTCGCAGCACGTCTAGGCTAACACCCAGTATCCCTCCCGGAAGAGGTCGAAGAGCTATGCGCTAAACTACATAACACAATTGTCGATGCGCTCGATGATGCCACAACAATTATCTCCGTCGACAGTTACACGAAACCCAAACTGCCTCACCGCATTCATAATCTTATCAAAGAAAAAAAATGCTAAGGAAGTCTTGGCAGAGAACGCGATGTCCCCCAATAAATCAGGAAATTGAATGCAATTTCCTATTCCATCAGAACTGAACTGGCCACACATTCAAGCGAGGAATGGGACAGACGAATGGAGGATGCGGCCACAGGAGACTGGAGCGCCATTCACAAGCTGTGTCGCCAGTTCAACAACACCCCTAACCCTATTCGACCACTCAGACACAAAGACGGTAACCTGCGCAACAGGGCAGAAGACAGGGCGGAAATATTTGCCGATCACCTAGAGGAAGTGTTTCAGCCACTCCCTCCTGCAAACGAGGAATTAACGTCTAAAATAGTTAATCACCTATCAGCCTATTTCTCAGAATCCTCACCAAGAGAAGTAGAAAATTCAATCTTCTTCACCCCAAACGATGTCGGTCGCGCCATCTGTCGAACTTGACCGAAGAAAGCGCCGGGCGCCGATGGAATTACTAACCTTAGACAACTCCCAAACAAGGGCATAGCCGCGTACAACGGAATTCTGTGAACGGGGCACTTTCCTGAACAGTGGAAGACGGGTCGCGTTATCATGATCCCTAAACAAGGGAAAGACGTCTCGAACCCAGCCAGTTACCATGCATTTCAAAAGTATTCGAGAAACTACTCCTTGCACGTCTCATCCCCCACATAACTCTGAAAAACGAGCAGTTCGGCTTTGGAGCAAACCACTCCACGACCTTACAACTGTCGAGAGTATTTCGCCACCACTGCCCTTAATAAAAAGGAAAGTGTGGTCGCAGTATTTCTTGACATGGAAAATTCATTTGACAAAGTATGGCATGCTGGTCTGCTATACAAATTTTCTTTAACACCCTTCCTGCGACAAATAGTCTAAATAATAAATTCATTCCTCAAAAATCGTGTGTTTCAGGTTGCAATTGAAGGACAACTCGCCAGCATGAGGACGGCGCTTGCAGGAGTACCCCAAGGAAGCTGTCTGTCACCGACCTGCTACGCTATCTACACGGACGACATCCCTAAGAATGACAAGGCAACGATGCTGGCCCTATACGCTGACGACGCGGCGTACCTCACCGCGTCACTCAGCGCTAAGATGGCCAGCACCAGGATGCAGAGGAACCTAAACGCACTACCTCAATGGCTCGCTGACTGGAGATTTTCGATCAACGTTAAGAAGACCCAAGCAATCCCCATCAGCGACAGAAGGAAGACTCCCCCCTCACTCAACCTAAAGGGGGAAACCATCGAGTTCAAGAACGTTGCCAAGTACCTTGGAGTCACCATGGACCGGAGGCTAACCATGAGACATCATGCAAAGCGCATCACCAGCAGCGCCAACTCTGCCAGGGCACTCCTCCGACCGGTGCTAGCCTCCAAGGCACTAACAATTAGGCAAAAACTGGGGATCTACATGCTGTACATTAGGCCCAAGCTAACGTACGCTTCCCCGGCTTGGTACGCCCTAACGAATTCTGACACCAAAACTCTGTTACAAAAGCAAGAACATAAATACCTACGAGCAGTGGTCGGCGCGCCATGGTGTGTGAGAAACCCCACCATCCAGAGGGACCTCAAACATGAGAAGCTGAACGAATTCGTAAGGCGACTCACTTCAAATATGTTTGAGCGCGCAAATTCATCCTCCCACACCCATCTCAACAACATCGCGCCCTTTCAAACTCGACCGCCTAAAGGTAGGGCTTTTGCAAGAGAGCTCTACAAATCTGTGGATTAAATCAACTCTGTTGCCAACCGCCTGTAGGGTAGACTAACGGGGCCCTCCTCGTACGAGTTCATCGTTCCCGCCGGGCCGATGGGGAAACTGAAACTGAAACCGCAGTCATGGGGCTACGCCCCGACACTGCTCCACCGTGGACCTACAGATCCGCGAGTGAAGACCTAACTGTAAAGAAGTACCCGATTGTCTCGTATGCATAATACGAGACTTCTTAAGTAATCAAACGTTCCACTGCCGCGACGCGGATGTGATGGTATGGCCCTTTTGCCCAGTCACTCCATAAAGCATCTGCCTAAGCGATATAAGAGCTCGGCGGCGTCCCAATCCGCTAAAAATATAAGCATAGTAACGGCCCGAGCCGAGGCTCCCGAGGGAGCCCTCGAGCGGTGATGACTGTAGAATGGAGAAAGGGAAATTAAATAATTTAACCGACTGTTAAAGGAAAACTTAATTAATGTTACCTTAATGCAAAAGTAAATGTGATCCTGTAATTTATGTGTTGAATGTATCCTCCTTTCCTTGTATTCGGCAAATGTAACATTAGTGCGTCGTTTTTGGGCTCCGGCGCTCCGCGACAACCCTTTAAATTGCTTATGCTATTTTCACGAGCAATTTGAGGCCACTCAGCCGCGCCCCTGTCAGCCAAGCGTGCTCCTAATTGTCAACTAAGTTCGCGGAACTGAATCACTTGGTCAAATTCAATAAGAATTGCAATAGGCCTTGAGATTGCTCGGTAGACAAGTGTTTTATTCCATTTAAACAAATTTATACAGAAATTTGTTCTGTATATTTTGCTATCTGACGTTGCAAAAGATGTTATATGAAATTACTGTGACTGCGTTAAATTACTTCAATATCTAATTAAGGACTAATATCTTGACTACTATATTGTGTGTACTTAAGTGGTCAAAGCACCAAATGTAACCGATTTTAGTCTAAATCTTATACAACTAAAACTTTTCCTGGCTTCATCATATAAATTAGGTATATAATAAACTTGGAATATTATTAAGTATATTTCATCATTTAAGCCACAAGGTTCTTATTAGTACATTGAAATGTTTATATATGTCGCTAGTGGACTCCATTATCAGTTCTCTCATCTATCTCTCTATCTATCAATCTCTTGATTGCTATGGACTTACATTTAAAACATATATTGATAACTTAGAAACGATTCAAATTAGATTTTTAAAATAGCTTGTTAGTAAAAAAAACAAGAGAACAAAATCAACATGATTATACACAACTATTTAAAATATGTAAAATCCTACCAATAAAACTTACACACAAATATCTCCTTTTAGTTATTAACCATGGCAACTGAGAGACTTGAGAGACTGGTATTGCATTGCTAATGTTTACAACGCCCGTTCGATGGCCTCCGGTAGATTCATTGTACCAAAAGTACATAATTACTATGGCGACAGAACATCAAGTAAACGTGTGCCTTATTTGTAAAATAGTCTGCCGGAGGAGATTCGACACGAAAAAACTACACCACTTAAATTCTTTAGCAGGTTAAATTAAAAATAGTATACTTTTTTATTTTCATTTCATTACATTATTTTTGTCATTTTTTCTTTTGTTATATACTTCCATTGTCTTGAATATGCATAATGTACGGAAACCCGAGCCAACATGGTTTTGTGGGTCAAAGTATATTTGTTTATTTATTTTAAGCTGAAGAAGTAAATAAAAAAATGTAATAACACCTGTATGCAAGGGCACATTGATGCGGTGTCCCCAAGAATTTTACGAAAAATAATACTCTCTGATTTCGAAAATGGTCTGTATGTATTTAAATTTCTTAAAAAAGGAATGATCTATTTATTTCCATCTACGATCAATCGCAACTACTGGCCTAAAATATAGCCAACTACATGTGTAACTAAAACAGTTACAGAGCGAGGAAAGATGCTGTATAGAGAGACTGGCTGACCGGGCTAGTAACATGAAAAATGTGGTGAATTAGAGGTGCTTTCTTCTTTTATTTCTTTTCATCACTCTTCTGTATGTCGTCTCTAATTTTAATTGATTATTGGTACGTATAATTGTTGCGGATGTCTATAGGTATGGGTTGTCACTTAACATTAAGTGAATCAAACAAATTAAAAAAGGAAAGATTTAAGTGTGAAATGTTGAGGTAACTTAAGTCATTATATAGTCACATAGAGTTGTTTCAGGGCCTGCGAACATTATCTTAGTTTACGGCATTGTGCGTTGCGCTCATCGCGATATTATGTTAGTATCATTCAATAAAACCAACTTTTTAAGATTTTTAAGCTTTAGTCAAACCTCCCAACCTGAATCCTCTATTTGTCTAAAGGCCCATACAGTATGTATTACTCTGTCTCAAGAAGGTACCACAAGGAAGGTCCATTGAAGTAAGGAAGGAACACTTCCTTACTTCAATGGACAGTGTCAAATATTTAGTAATTATTTCAGGAAAATTTTTAATTATAAATCACACATTACCTACCTCTTACGGAAAGAATCAGGAAGTTGATCTACATTTCAAAACTCTTCGATATCTGGTCAATCCATAAATTATACAAAATGTTTACTACGCTCTGTGTTATTCCCTTCAAAGCTATTATATTTCTTAATGGGCGGTGCTGCTACAACTACGAGTACCTTTGGAAGTCGCTCACAGAGCAATATTAAAAGTAGCCACTTTCCGACTAATCCTGTATCCTACTAGCCAATTGTATAAAGGCTGCAATCTTCTTAATGTACGACAAATCTTTATCCCGTAAAAGCAGATGGATAGACGATGGCAAGACTAATTTTGCTCAAAGGACAAATTATAAAAGAAATGAATAAAAAATATTCTTTTATTTCTTAAATCCTTATTTATGCAACAAAATTAATGCATACTGTCAGATTTATGGTTTATTCTATTTTCATTAAAAATTACACTGAGCATAATTAATTTTAATTTGTATATTCAGATATTACTTTTTTATTATATGATAAAGTTTACCTTTGTTATAAAATATTTTTTTGTCATGGATAAAAGTTACCCAATAGGGTTAAGTTAATGTGCTTGTTATGTTAAGCTAAGTTAAACTCCTTTTTGATGTTCCTAAATAGAAAGATTAAGTTTACCTTTTTCTTGTTGGCCAACTATTCCTTACATATATAGGCTTTTATGTTTTACTTTATAATTGTGTAATATATACATACATAGTAATGGCAATAGTACTAAGCACTTGCAAGTTACCGAAATATTGTTACCTACTACTGATTTGATTATATAAACATTATTATTAAACTTTCGACACCATTGCGGTAAACAAATAGTGTATTTTTCAGTTAATTGACCTATGTATATGACTTCGCTTCGCTTCGCTTCGCTTCGCTGCTAAGTTTGCTACAACACGTAATAGCACGTTGTCTTACAAATACATCTTCTTTATTTCGATTGTAACAAATACATATTTATATCAATCATAGATATGAATGCAGAGAAATCGCTAAGAAGTGAGTGGAGAGCTCAAGTCAATTTATTTCTCAAGTAAATCCACTTCCTTATACGTTGAGCAGCGCGGACAGAAGTAAATTACAGTGGACCTGATTAACGCGGCTCCCCCTCCTCCCGTGCCGCTCCGCCCCTCCTGCGCCACCCATTGCCTCTTGCCGACTATGGACAACATGCTTTAATGATGGCGAAGGTCATTTTTTTTAATATGTTCTTATCACTTTTTCTTCAAATGATATCTCCTACTGTGCTTTAGACGTAACTGCACGGAACAATAATGGGGTACTCACTTTGTACCACAACATAAAATTTTCAAGTTATGATTTGTCTTATTACAGGGTTCATCGTATCTTCCCATGGTAAAATATTATTCGGAAACATGATGAAGGTTAAAAATAAAAACAGTACCGTAACCTCGCGTTGAAATAGCCAATTGTGACATATACATATATTCCAATAACATTTGCTCTTCGACAAGACACGACACGTTAAGGTGCGATTGCGTTTGGAGATCGCGGGGAATTCCCCGGAGCTTCGTCCGGATTGCAGCGCCAAAGATAACTTAGGTCTCCATTCTGAGAGATATTGCGGGAAAGTCAAGAAAAACAGCTCTTAGCTTACCTTTTCTTTTAGTTTTCTACATAAAGGCTTGTAATTCAAAGGTAACCGTGCAAACTGTTACGGAAGTTGTATAACGTGAGTTGATTTCAAGTGAGCTGCGGGATATTTTACAAACAATAAAAAGGTCGATATTATTACTTCATTTTATTTCAGACGAGAGCAGTTAATTCTGTGTAAAAATACAAGAAAAAAAAATACAAGACGCGAGGCGAAGCGGAAATATAAAGTTGGGAATCTGTTAACACAGATACACCTCAACTTTATATTTCCGCTAAGGTAGTAGCTTAGTAATAAATTGTCTTTTTAACTGTAAGAAGATATTTTCTTAATCCAAAGCTGGTGTAAATAGAAAATAAGTGTTTTCAATATGGCGTCGATACTTGGCAAGCCTCTTTCACTAACGTAATAAAATATTCATCAGCCGCCGTCGGCGCGGGATGCCGAGATGCCACAGCACAGGGAGGTTCCCCTCTAATTCAATATTTCTCCAAATTCCCGATCAAGTCAACCGTGCGGAACGCTCACGGTAACTGCCTTCAATGTGCCAAAACATATCACAAATACAAGTTTGTCTATTTTTTTCTGTATGGCTACATTATAAAACTTGCCATCTACAAAACATCAAATTCATATTTTGAATGTTGGCACATACATTTTCTTTTTCATTTATGTATTTGCTCAGCATAGGATAAGTAAATAGACTAACTTAACCTCACTTAAACTTTGCCTCACAAAACCATATTGGCTGTTTGACTGTGGGGTCGAGTCTTCGTACATTTATATACAATACATATATACAAAACTATAGAAAAAAACGTAGGAACGATATAACGAAAAAATAAAAATAAAAAAAACTACAGAAGTTAACTTGATAAAGAATTAAAAAGAAAGAAAGAAATATAATATGCTAATATTCATTTGTGTTTTTGGACAGGATCAAAATACGACGTTGCCGTTTAGAAAGACTAAAAATAAAATTTTATTATTTACGAGTAATACACATTTTTCGCTAGAGAATTTCTTTCCTGTCAATTTAGTCAACAACTCTGAGAGTTGATTCTAAAGTACTACAAAACACAATAAGACGTCTAGGTAACATTTTTTTATACAAATAGGTGGCAAACGAGTAAGCGGCCACCTACGTGACTGCTACCAATAGGCATCTGCCACAAGCATTTGCGAGTTGCAGATGCGTTGCCTACTTCTAATAGACAGAGAAGGGGGCAGACAGAAAAACGAACATTACCTTCTCCTATCCATCTCCTTCCCCGTCAAATCATCCTCCTTACCTTCCCACCCTTTCCTTATTAGAAAAGGGTGGAAAAGGTAAAAGGACTAAAATTAGGTCTACGGCAACTCACTCCTCAGACAAAACGCAGAACATTTCTACTTCACGCCTGTCTTCTGTGAGGTCGTGGTATTTCACCGGTCGAGCGGGCCATTTGTGCAACAAATGTTATTGTTGCGGACTCTACCACTGTAAAACACATGATCGAGTTGTGTCGATAGCCGTTGAGAATTAATGTGTATGTTTTTTTGTTATAGTGGCAAACGAGCAAGAGGATCACGTGATATTAAATGAGACATTTGAAATAAGCTAATGAGTTGCAGATGCGTTGCCTACCTTCAATAGATGGAGGAGGGAAACAGAAAAAAGGATATTTCCTTTTCTACCTTCTATCTATCCGCCGAAAGAGGAATAGGTGTAGAATCAGGCTTCAGGCACCTCACTCTTCGACAAAACGCAGAATACTTCTACTTCTCGCGTGTCTTCTGTGAGATCGTAGTACCTCACCGGTGAAGCCGGCGCTGCGTGGCAATAGGTGTTGTTGTTGCGAGCTCTACCACCGTCATAGAAAATTATTAATTTGAGGAAAGCTTTAAAACTGAAGCTGGTCTTTAACTATTTTTGGATCGGTAAATTGCATAATTTACCGATCTAAATGCATATTTTTTATTATAATGTTATGTATATACAGTGCGCGGATGATCTCGGGACGTTGGCAAATTCTGTGGGACGTCAGCCCTTATGGGGAAGCGAATTACCCTTTTAACCTGCGATTAAGCAACTCATTCTCCGTTATGAGCGAACCTTCGCCGTTGAAATGTTATGAAAGTTGAATATCTTAATTATAAGATAACAATCGCATGTAACGTTAACCATGTACGCATCTGCTAATTTTCAATAAATATCAAAACTACTACTAGTGTACTATAAATTTGTTTGTTTTTATCATGAATTCCGATACTTTTAAGACATATAATATTACATAATGCGGTTTCTTACCCGGAAAATAATTAACTGCTAATGAAATTGTATAAAACTATTCGAGAAAACTAACAATTGTCGATTTACATATTTTGTAAAATTATAATTTCCCGGGAGATCAGATAGCAGTTTTGTATTCTTTAACACCTTCGCTTGACTCTGGGAACGTATCGATAAACGAAGCGTAAAGCCATTTATGACACCTCGATCTAGCGCCACCTCCCGACGCCCCCAATAAAACCAATTTGAACTGCTTACCAAATAACGACGACCTCAGTGATATTAGCTGCTCTCTCACCGAGGTCTGTCAGTGTTCGCGACTACACACATCCGAGGTGAGATATAAGGTCAAAATAATCTGGCTGTAGCAATCCTGGATCGTCTCCGGGGGACTCCCCGGCCAATACAAGCTTGCGCACTCCGTAGAGGCGCTGTATTGGATCCCGCGATGTAGTGCGTATACACCCGCCAAATCAATGTTCATTTACACTTAAGTATACTATACTTAAAATGTTGTATTACATGTTTTTTCATGTGATCAAATACGCAAATATTAAAAATTATAAAGTGTTACGGATGCTTTTTACAGCCTTTTCGTAGGATGAGTATTGACCAGAAAAGAGAGGGGGTGAGAGGGCGATGGGGCGTGCGGTATCTCACACATCAGGCGAAATCCTGAAGCATAAGTACCTCTACTGCGCGACTCTAATCGATGAGTTCGCGGCACTCGTCGGTCGAGTCGAATGCGCCAGTCATGTTGAACTACACTAAAATTGTCTCTACACGCAAGATATGTGTAACATGACCTTTACTATTCAGAAGTTACATTGTTATATTGTATAATGTACGTATAAATTGTAATTATAAATGAAGTAAGACGCGTGTAAATAAATAAGACAGCCCGATAGGCGTGTCCCGTCTGCCTCGCGTCTGTCGCCGCGCCAACGCCGTCGTGTCGCACGCAAAGGGACGCTGTTACAATAAATAAGTTGAGCGTTACGCACATGAAGAAGATATTTTAGGGAACAGAATTTTAGGCACATAAAACACTTAGATAACCGCCTATTTGTTTTGCCTTTAGATGAGTTGCATCCTATTTTACCGGGACTGGGTATATGTATATTATAAACTTCATTTGGCAAAAATGGTACAAAGTATTAAAGAAAGAGATAGAGTGACAAGAAAAGGTTACGCGAGCAGTAAAAATTCATAGTTCCTACCGGGGTTTTGTGAGGTCTTAGTACCGACCTGATTGAGATAGCCTTTCATGCAGTAACAAAAATCGCAGCGCATGTCGACCGTAGTAAAAGATAAACGAAATATTCTACAATTTTAACGTGAGTGCATTAAAAAAAGGTGACACTGAAATTAAAGGAGCTATTCAGTGTAGGCGACCACGTAGCGCTGCAGGCACTATGGGTTTGTTCGCTACGCGTCGTCCACGAGCCTCTTTAACAGTCGGGCGTACAAAAAAAAAACAAATCGCGCTTAGATAGTTTTATTTCAAATCATTTCATTGCATGTAATTTTCCAGGTAAATTTATGAAAAATTATAATAATAATTCTAATTACTGAACCAGTAGGTTCCAATTTTTTTTATATGACAACGGGGCAAACGAGCAGCGGGTCGCCCAATGATAAGCGATCACCAACGCCCATGGACATTCGCAATACCAGAGGAACCGCAAATGCGTTGTCGACCATTAATTACAATTATAAACATTATGCAATCAAGCTCGTGTATTTACTTTAACTAATTGTTTTATGCATATTATTTTTTTTTAAATAATTAAGCTTAAGAAATAAGTTTCAATATATTTGACAAAATATATTGATAAGTGGCAGAAAAATAAGCAAGCCCTGGAGAGATGTGCTAAATTGATGGCGGCCTACATTTGCGGCCGCCCCGCGAAAGCGCTGCAGGGACGGAAATACAAGGTACGAGCTACCGATCGCAAAACAAAGCGCAGCTCACACTATCGGAATGATGATCGATATTCTTGTAATTAACCAAAAACCATTGGCGGATCCAGAGGGGGAGACGGTTGGCTCATGGGTTGATCATCATCATTCTCCCAAACTCATCAGAATTCTTCCGTGACAAATTTTCAAATTTGATAAGTATTATTCTACAAGTAGTAAAAATTACCAGCCAGTGTTACATCTGTTCTGGTTTAAATTATGTAAAATCTTGTGTGGTTTTCAGTGTTCACCTTGTTAAAATCTACCCTCCTGAAGGTCAAGCTCTCCTCCAATTCACAATCCTGAAGCCCCCACTGGCTATAGTGCTGTCTTTTAATTGATGTTAGATAAAGAATTCATTGCAAATATAGGCTTAAAAAGAATTTGGAATTATATTATCTTACCGTCTTCGACTATAACAAGGTATTTGAATACCGCGTGATCTTTTATTTTGAACTTTGATGGTTAAGAAGTAAAAGCAAGATTAAACATTAAAATGAAAATAAAATGCAAAATGCTTCAAAACCTTCTTCGAGATGATTTTCTTCTATTAGTGTCGTATTTCATGAGAAATGACAAGAAACCCTGTGCAGTTGTTACCGTTTTGACTAATTACACTCTAATTATTAATCTGTATCTACGAGTGACAGATAACGTGAGCGCGAGTGCAGCGGGGCGTGCAGAGGACGCAGACGGATGGGGGGGGGGGAACAAAACAGTAGCAACGCGCGCAAATTAAGAAGTTCTCTAAACTTGGTAAAATTCATTAGTCAGATCAATCCCACTTCTATGTGTGACAAAGATTAGACATTTCAAATCATATTGCAGTAATTTAAGACCCGTTGAATAAACAGCAAAGAACAGTTTGTTTTATAGTCAAAACTATATGATTTTGCTTGACTGGCAGGAGGTTAAACTTCGCTTGCATGTAATGTCCGTTCCATTGTGATTTTAAAGTGTGACACAGGCGAGTTCATTGTCCTTTTTTTAATTATTGCTTATTGTTAATTAAGCAGAGAGTTACAGTTGGAGTTTAAGTTTTCCCGAGCTAGCAGCGGCACGAATATACATTGTTATTGCCATACACACTAAGAGTATTGGAGAATAGTTTAGTCACACATTCCCAATTCGAATAGCGTGCATTTTGATGACATGTTCACACTGGCCATGAAATTCCCTTGAGTCGACTCAACGTAGTTATGTCCAACTTCACATGATCTCGGTATCTGCTTGCGTTTATGAAGTTTTCTTATATAACGAGATAGCATTGCAGAGACCTCGGGTATTTGGCTCGGTTATTACGATTTGATATAGGTTTTATTGGGGGCGTCGGCGGAGTCCCTCGTGATCGATGTGCCGTAAATGAGTTTCCGCTTAGTTAACTAAGGCGTCTCGTATGTTTTGCTTCTGTAAGGAATATGTGGGATTCTCATTTTACGATCGCTACACTTAAATTTCACTGAATCGAGTTTGGAAAATGTTTCACATAAAATTAAACAATGTTTGATTTTATAATATTAACTGGATAGATGTCGACAAAATATCAGCAAAACTACACATGTCGTTATGTTTGCATTAAACTTTTACAATATTTGATGCACATTTTATTTACTTTTAAACCGGGTATGATTTTTAAGGTTAAAAAGATTACGAGCGACGTTGATCATGTATAAGTGTAACCAACGTTATTAAATAATTAAAAATGAATTATTAAATAATATAAAAACAATTAAATACAATCATATAAATAACTTTTCGATAGATCTTTGCAAAATATAAATCATTAAAGCATAATTATTTAAAAATGCATTATTTAGCCCAAAAGGAGGTTTGTCTAGAAGTGTATATAGCGAGTATTACATGAACACTCTAGAATTTTAGCCCAACTTAAATTGTTAAATGTGTGTTTGGTATCCATACATCTATAAGTCGCGAAGTCCTGATGACTAAACTAAGGAAGTAGGACGTCGAGAGTACGACAGACAGTAGCAAGCGCACAACGTGGGACCCCATCCCTTGAGGCGAGCAATGCCTTATTATACACTCGACAGAATACAAGATGTTATTATCATTTAATTGATAATATGTTTAATTTAATTATGACGACAATGGAAGATGTTTTATACAACTAAGAATAACGAAAACACTATACTGTTAATTTGAACCGTCTGAAGCGTGGAGCGTCCGAAGCTAAAACGCTTTGTTTAGAATAAATTAGAATGCACCTCCATTCATTTTGTCAGGCAACAATGTTCATTAAGAGTGCTTAGCGCCAGGCGGACAAAAACTATGAGTTACCGCGGGCTCGCCGGCCGCTCGCTGCAGTCTGTCCCTTTCTTTTATATCCTTACAGAGAGTGTCTGTAAAATATATATAACATCGGAGTAGTAGAAACGTGTCATGTAGTTATGGACTAAACCAGTTTTGCAGTATGGTTTAACAGTTTTTATCAGTCGAATGATTTACTCACTCGATTTATGACTGATGCAGACAGGACCAGATTAAAGCCAGACCACCAGCTAACATAAATTATAATCATGTTAATGGTATATTAATGTGTAGAAATTGCTCACGCACTTTGACCGCTAAGACTGGCTACTGCCGTGGCCGAGCAGGCTACCAACACTTCATAGCCTAGGTAAGAATAGAAACGGTCGCCATGGCCGAAGTCGGCATGGATTATTGTTATTATTTTTGCCTCGTATCCGCATCGGTGCTACATTTTGTTCCTGAACTTGTATGTTGTCGCCCCCATTTCCCGACTTACCGGAAATGTATGGATATCCTAGTGCTCGAAAAACTATATATTTCTAGATAACCGATACTAAATTCTGTTTATAACCGAGACAATATGATGAAAAAACACGTTCACGGCTAATGTGATAAACGATGTAAGGTCTGTTCTACAGTTATTTTAATTACCAGTGACGTAAAAGAAAATTGCGTATCCTTAGTCGCCAAACGAATAATTATGAAGAAAATAGCATAGCTTCGAATTAAAGTGTTTAATTATATTTTATGATATTTTGTCGAGATATATGAAATGCAACCTTTATTTACTTACGCTTACTGATTAAGGTATTCGATATTACATTTCTATTGACTACAATGCTTTTCGATACGTTTTAATTGTTCGTTACACGCCTTAGCACACGATGAGCAATAGCAGACATTGGAATTTAAATAAGCGTGGAATATACTGTGAGTGCCGTTTTTCTTTTGGTGGTGAATTAAGAGTGGCTATGTTTTGCTATTCTTTCTCTTTTCCAAGTTAAAAAAGTTTCTGGTGTGTATTAAGCTTTTGCTTGAAGGAAGGTTGATGAGGTTTGCTTTAGATCATTCTTCATTTTAAATTAATGAGTTTGATTTATTTATTTATTTAAAAACTTTATTGCATACAAAAAGTAAAAAGGCGGACTTAATGCCTAAAGGCATTCTCTATTAGACGACCCCGCATTAAAAGAAGAAAATGCAATGAGGTGCACTACATGAAAAGGAAAAAAATAAAAAATCTAATATAAATATGCATATATATATATATATATATATATATGAATACATACATATAATATAATACATACATAACAAGACAGGGCTCAGCGTTATTTGTTGATAGTTTGAAAGAGGTTACAATTTAGAAGTATAATTGCTTGGTTTTGACGACAGTGTAATTTAATCAGGTTTGGCTGAGTCTAATACGGATATTTAACGAATACGAACTTTTACGACATAAATGTTCCGATGAAGTGAATTTAGTAGTGGATGAGCACTATAGACCTGTACAATTATGGCATGGCATAACAGTTAACGATTACAAAACAGGTAATTTTTGAGTTGAATAAACAGTTCAGAGAATAATATCGAATTATTAAAAAAATTATTACACGCTAAGGATAACCCAAACTTTGTTCGACATAGTTCAGTGTTGAAGTGAGGATAAAATGTTCATACGAATGATACCTGATCGTTTTCACCTTGTACTTTCAGACTTTCAGACCAAGACGCGTTCGGGGCGAAAGCTTGCGTAGGATCGCCGGATGTTGTTGCCCACATTTCCGGCTTTCCGGAAATGTGTAGATAAATCGGCACAAGGTATGAATATAATTGCCTCACTGACTTTAGATAAAATAATAGTCTTTATAAGCGAATGTAAAATGAAAGGGACGGACTTCAACTCCTGACATGTATCGTGGTAATACCTTTATTCCAGAGGGTTATATTTACTGAAAATGTCAAAAGTAGTCTTGGTTAATGTGTACAGTTTATTTCAAAGTGAAAGTATAATGCTACATCCAGTGAGAGATATATGAACGTGTTCAGTTCAGTCAGTCTTCGCCTATTTGTTCTAAAACTTGTCGCAATACCAGAAATTCAATAAAATGTTTAATGTTTAATGTAATTAATTGTTAACGTTTCACTTTGTCGTTTAAAATCCTCAATTTGTTGGTTTTCGATATGATTGACTGTTAGATATTATGTAAGTTAAGGTTAGTGTCATATTCCTTTAATGCTTCGTAAGCTTGCTAAACAAATTTATGTTTTTCTACTAGTAAAATTAAAAATGCTTGAGCTACCTATAAATATAGTCAGTTTATTGGAATTACATTAATTTTAGTCGGCTGTGGCGAATTCGATGCAGTATTCGAAATCATCTTCGAGCTACCTAGTAGAAAATAGTCTTTTGTGTCCAGAATCACTAGACCTCCACATTTGTTTGCAATGCCAGTATATAGAGTAAGTTCGCCAGCTAACCGGAGATCATAAGAGTTTGGCTCGGATGTTATATGATTTGATATAGGTTTTATTGGGAGGCGTCGGCGGAGTCCCTCGTGTTCAATGTGTAATAAATGAGTTTCCGCTTAGTTAACTAACATTTCCATATAATTTTACGAAGTAGTAATGCAGCAATTAAACAAATTCTGTAAGAAAAAAGCTTTTATTTTGCATCATTGATATTTGTACATCAACTTTATTGTTATTTTATTTTAACTTTGGTTTAGTCATTATCAATCCTAATCAGTCTCCTTGGCCCAGGGTTTGAATTTCGACAGGTTACTAATAAAACATACTTGTCATTCAAATAAATTTAATAAATTTCATTTACCTAAAATACAAAGTAACAATAAACGTAATTTATCGTAAAGCTTTCACAAAGACTCATACAAATATGATCTGAGTTGCTTTTGGCTTAGACAGATAGAAGTCCAAAGTTGTCTCAACTTTAACATACATGTTAATCGCAAACTCATTGAAACGCGGCGACACATCAAAAGGTGATTTATTTCACCTTCAAGGACGTATTTTTCAAAATAAATATTCTATTCCTTTAAGATAAAAGTGTAGAGGCAATTCGTTTTATGTATAAATATTTCTCTATAGTTTCTTTGAGGAAATTATTCACCAAAGACCCAATTATTAAACAAAACACAAAATCAACACAAATATTCAATAACTGAAGACATTGTACTATTTATAACATTTCGCTCTGTAAAACAAGTTGTGCGTAACATGTTTTTCCCTTTTTGGGAACATTTCTTTATTACCGGATAAACAAATCGGTGCCCATAGCAAAATGTATTGCATTTAAATCAAAACTAATAATTGACTATGAGTCCACTTAGAAACTAAAATCACTTTTCAATTTATTAATTTAATGTAGCCGCGACTGACGATAGGGGACGCCGCTTCCACGCCAGGTGAATATTTTGTTTTGTTTGATGAATATTTTGTTTTATTTGTGCACATTGGGAAATATATTTTTAATTAATTTCACAGAAAAGCTAATGATAGGATTGCGAGCTGGGTTAACTTATTGAAAGCAGGTTGAATGACCCGGCATATAAAGTAGATACTTTTTTATGCTTAATCGCTATTAAAGCTTTTATTCTATGTAGTGAAAATTAATGTGCAAATTTCTGAAAATAAACTTGTTCAATGAAAATAGCACAAATACGAGAATATACGATTGGTTTTTTTTTTATAAAGAAGAAGGCGGCAAACGGGCAAGTAGTTCACTTGATATCAAGTGACCAAATGCAATATGCCAATACGATGTTGTTGTTTTGAACTCTACCACTGTTAATGATTTTTCTGAATTCATTACGTGTATTTATTATTATTATTCATTGTGAGTGCACTTCGCTGTCATGACACCGACACGGAGCCTATTTAAATTGTTCGCAACGTACATTACCATACGCAACGAGCACTATTCTTTTTTAAAGTCATTTCTAATTATTAATAAATTAGAGCCGAATGTTATGCGGAGCTTAGTAACAACTTAGTAAGGAATATAAATAAGTAATAAGTCTCTAAATACAAGTTATGTACTATAACATAAAACTTTGTATATTTTCTGTCTTTTGTTCTAATTTAACAGAAAACTGAGTTGATCATTAATTTGGACTGAAAATGGGGGTATTATGGAGGTAGTAGAAAAAGGAATATTTCTCGAAGCATTTTGTCGTATCTTCGAACTTTTACAGCTCCGGTCCGCATGATGCTAGAAAAGTAAATTTTTAAAAAAACATGTAAATAACATGTTATTGGCAGATAAATCAATCATACCAACTATATAATATAAGATTTATCGATATCTAAAACATCGATTTCATAACAGCTTGCTAAAATCGGAGCTCAGATTGGCTCGACTTTAGAAAAGGTCTCATAACTTTTAAACCGTAAAAGAATTACTTACTCACCGGGTTACTGGGTGTAAGAGTGAGAGCGTATATTTATTTATATTGTATGTACAGCCCGAGTCTCATCAGGATCACGAGAATTGCCGTCAGATTATACGACAAAACTTGCTTTGAATGCGCCTAAAAAAGGAAGAATAAAGGAATCTCATTACAATGATTCACTTGTTTTCATTCATTTGTTCCAAATAAATAAATAAATAAAATCCTTTCATGTCACAAATTTTAAAACCATAAAGATAAATTCAGATTATTTCATCTTTAAATGAGTATTTAATTAATAATGATTGAAATATTAGTGCCATTAGAAGTCACTAATGTCTTTCATGCTAACTTCTACTTCGACTTCTTCGGTAATTGCGGGAAATACTGAATAAGAGAGGAGACCTGTCCTGTGGCATCTCGGTCTCCCGCGCCGACGCGTAGCCTCATGTATTTTACGGGCATTAGCAAAGACATCTTGCTGAGCATTGATGCTGCTCAGAGGATAGTTTTTCTTTTTATACAATTTATAAATTAAATGTAATTTTAAAACGTTACGTATGTTAGGGTAGACGCGCACTGAATAATGCGCGGTGAGTACACGCTCAGGGCGCCCTCCCCGTTGTCGCCTGGAGTGCGCTCTAAAGGAGGGAAGACATATATATATATATATATATATA
>DWLR01000783.1:0-22069 GCA_018246295.1 Papilio alexanor hazarajatica | reverse complement strand
GATTTTAAAATTTATCGTGAACCTATGTTTTTAAATTCATCTTGAACATATTTTTTGAATTTAAGCATATTTTTTTTTAAATTTATCGTGAATATATGTTTTTTTTGTAATTTATACTTAATCTATGTTTCTTTACATTTATCGCTAACCTATGTTTTATAAACTTATCGTGAATCTTTATTTTTTTAAATCAATCGTAAATCAATGTTTTATATCTAGGTTCTTTTTGATTTTTCCTCAATCTATATTTTTAAATTTATCGTGAATCTATATTTTTTACATTTATCGCGAACCTACGTTATTTAAATTTATCGTGTATCTATGTGTTTTAAATTTATCGTGTATCTATGTGTTTTAAATTTATCGTGAATCTTTGTTTTAAAATAAATCGCCTATTTCATTTATCGAACCTATATTTCTTAAATGTATCTTGAACCTATGTTTTTTAAATGTATTGTTAATCTATGTTTTTTTTAAATGTATCGTTAACGTATGTTTTTTTAATTTATTTATATTTAAATTGCATCTATGTTCTTTAAATTGACCGTGAATCCATGTTTTTCAAATTTATCGAGAAATTATGTTTTTTACTTTTATTGTTAATCTATGTTTTTAATTTTATCGGGAATCCATGATTTTGAAATTTATCTTGAACCCTCGTTTTTTAAATTTATTGTGATCCTATGAGTTTTAAATTTTTCGCAAACCTATGTTTTATAAGTTGTTCATGTAAATTTTATTTTAAAATTTATTGTGAATCTATTTTTTTAAAATTTACCCCAAACTTATATTTTTTTACATTTACCGTAAATTTAAGTTTATTTAAATTTATCGTGAACCTATGTTTTTTAAATTTATCGTGAATATGTGTTTTTTAAATTTATCGTCTAGTATATATCTTATTTATCTTATATGGGGTGGGCACCTACGGCGTCAGGAAAGAAGACTTTTTTCGTGGAGGCCGTGTCGCTGTCCTCATAGTGCCTGTTCCAACTCGTTTGTTAGTTCATTTCCCTGCACCCCCGCGTGAGCCTTTACCCAATAAAACTTTACAACTTTTTCTTTAATTTCCTTTAATTTCTTCCTATATCCACCGCGAGAGGGTGCAGGGAATTCTCATCTATCACCGTTTCGAGGGCCGATCTGGAGTCGGAATGAATCCCAAAGTCCAACCCCAAATGAGCCGACACGAACCTCGTCGCTGCATTCAGGGCCCACAGTTCCGCCTGGTATACGGTGCAGAACTGTCCCAGCTTTAATTTCCGGCAAGAAATCTCCGCGGCGTCATACCACACTGATAGCACCGCTCCGACCTTGCCGTCAATTTTGCTGCCGTCGGTGTAGATATTCACACCGGCACACTTCGTCACCGTCGACCAGACACTCCTGCAGTTGCGCGGGGTGAGTTGACTGAGCGTACGGGCCGATCTCTCCAGTTCCATGTCCCCCAGCACTTGCTGGGTATGATCCTTTTTTGTCTCGTAAAGGAGGGCCGCTTCTTGGACTTTAAGGTCCAGAGGAAGCACCCCAGCAAGTGCTTGTGACGAGTTCAACGACACGTTCCTGTACGCTCAGACAATTTTGTGTACAAAGCTCCGTTGCACCCGGTTAAACATGTCAACAGCCCATTTCCTTTTCACCGCCGGTGCCCATGCGCTGGCCCTATATAGGATGACGGGCTCGACCACTGCCACGTATATGGTTCTAATGATCTTCGGTTTCAGACCCCACGAAATCTTTGCTGCTCTTGACAGCTGACGATGCAGTTTCTACGCTTTATTCTACTCTTTATTCGCAATATGCGCTTTGAATGTTAGTCCATCGTCAACTGTCAAGCCCCGGATCTTTATGTCTTACAATCTCAACGGGTCTCCCGTCCATGTTCAGACGCGGGGAGTCGTATTTGATCCTCTTTGTGAGGATCATTGCCTTGGTCTTAGATGGCGCGAATGTTAATTTGTTTCGTACTCCCCACCTCTGAACAAGTGTGTGAGCCGCATTGGCCCTATCCTGTATTTCCGTGGATCCGTCTCCGGAGAACATCAAAACCACATCATCGGCAAAAGCCTGGCAGTGAGAACCCACACTATCTAGCTCCCCCAGAAGGGGATTCAACAGCAAATTCCAAAAGGAGGAAAATTCCATATGGACCCCTGCACGCAGCACTTGGTAGCACTTTTGGTGAACTCCGCTCCCGCAAACCTGACGCGCACCGATTGTTCGCTAAAATAGCTATCGATCAGGCGCCTCAGGTTGGCGGGGCATCGGGTTTCAGCCAGTCTGCACTGGAACGTGGGCCACGGTCCACGCATTGTCGAAGGCTCTCTGTATGTCAAGTGATACCAAAACTACGATCTTTTTATCTTTAATTTTTTCTCTTACATACTTTAACATATTATAGAGGGTGTATTCAGTGCCGCGTTGCGGCATAAAGTAGAGGTGGGATATACTAGGGAAATCGCGTACTTAGTATTTCGAGTATGAGTATTTGTAAATACGCGTTCCAGATACTAGTTCCTAGAAGTATTTTGAAGCATCGATTTAATTTGCGGCGGACGAGCAAAAAAATTTGTATAAATATAAATTAATATATCAATAATATAATGTTCATATTCATTTAAAAAAATTACACTTAATAATTCTGGTATATAAGACTACTTACAAAATTCAAACATTATCCACACTCAATTTTCAATTATTTTAGACGACCACGTTTTTTTTTAATATTTATATATATAATTGTAAATGCATTTACCATGTACATTATACACCGTTGAAAACAATATATTATCAGTCGCAGTCAAATGAAATGCAAAACCTGTATTAAATTCTAAACCTTGATACTTACAAAAATACGAAACATTGTCTTATCTTTTCACGTTTACAGTTGGTTTGGGTCTAGAATCTATGCACTCACCACGCGGTTGTTGAATCACGCTCTCACTTATTATTATTAAAAGTCAAAATTAATATTTTTTTAAATTGCCGATCGTAATTCTTAAGCCGATTTTGGTTCGGTGCTGGCATCCATATGCACATAAATATGTCAGTCTCACTCACCTCTTGCTCGACTACGACAATTTGAATATGATTCGATCGAATTGATCTTAATGTCTGACAAATAAATTCGGTTTTCGATTCACATACTTGTCCGTCGAAAGTGTAAAAAAACAAATTATACAAAACCACAAATAAAAAATCATTTTTTTAATGGACGATCTTAATTTCTATCAGTAATAAAATGAGGAAAAACTTATGTTTTACAAATTACATACATTAATACAAATTTTACACAAGCAAAAACAAATAGATTTTGTTTAAATGGACGATTAAATTTAAATTTCTAAGCGTAATATAGAAATGAAGTCAGTTTTCGATTCGCACTCTTCTTCGTAAAACTACTCTTGTCGCAGTTAACGAGTCGAATATGAAAATGCAACGCATATTACTCTTTCTTAGAGTATTAAATACTTATAAGTCCGAAATACTTTAAGAGTACAAAATACGTATAACGTATGAAATAGTTCAAGAGTACAAAATACGTTTAACATATAAAATACTTTAAGAGTATAAAATACGTATAACGTATGAAATACTCCTAAAGTGTTATATACTTCTAAATACTCGATACTCGTTCGTTTGGTGAGTATTCCGTCTAACGCATACAACGGATATCCAATATTAAATTTTTCTACCATATAATATTCTTACGTGTTATTACATACAAACTGCAAAACACTTCTATAATACCAAATACTTCTACAATACAAAATATACCTTCCAAATTCCTCTTCCAATCGATCTATGGTGTTAATTTTCTCTATCTCTGATGGTGTTATCTCTTTACTATCCCACAGCTGGGCGAGCCTCTTGCGAAACTCGCCCTAGTCTGCTCTCTTGGTAGTGTACTTCCGGGTAGATGATGATGTTATTATTTATTTATAAACTCTTTATTCCTCACATAACAGGGTTACAATAATTGACTAATTCTAAGATTTATATCTAAATGTGGGCAAGGGCGGCCTTATGACTATGAGCGATTTCTACCAGGCAACCCAGTAGGACAGGAGAGGTAGAATAAAAATAAATAGCAGGGTAACAAGAAAAGTCAAAATTAAATAAATAAGAGCAAGAATTGTTTATATTTTAAATACAGACATATATAGATATACTTACATACATATGAAATTAGGAAAATATTCAAGTCAGCGAGTGATTTTGTTCAGGAGATGGCTATGCAGCTTAGATTTAAAAATTGCAAGTGACTTTGACTTACGGATGTCACGTGGTAGATCATTCCACATATGCGTGGCCTTCACAGTAAAAGAACATCCAAAGTAACTAGACTTAGTAAATGGCACATGAATTGTATTACCATACCCAGAGCTTAACATACGGCTATGGTCAGCACCACGATAATGAAAACACTTCTTCAGATAGGGGGGAGAGCGAGGGTCAAATAAAATATTGTAAAGTAAGACAAGAGCATGCTCAACCCGACGCAACCTGATGGCCAGCCAACCGAGCCTCTGTCGATACTCAGATAGATATGCCTCCCAAAAAGATAATTGCGAAACCACTCCACCACAGGATTAGAGAAGTGAAGCGCGCTTAGTATTGCAATAAGGACGTCATAGTCTACGGTATTGAAAGCATTACTGAAATCAAGTAAAGCTAGAACAGTAAGTTGCTGATTAGACATAGCCAGGCACACATCGTCAGAAACCTTGGTTAGGGCAGTAACAGTACTATGCCCGGGGCGAAAACCAGATTAAAGAGAACTGAGCAAACCATTGTAGTTAATGAATATTACAGTTATGAAATGTGTTGAAGCTGAGCGAGAAATTGTAAATATGGCAGAGGACCGGGAGTACAACAGGTGAGCCAAGAACGATCATTCTCTGACTAATGCCATCAGCACCTTCAGCGTTAGACTTGATGCCGTTAATTTTTTTCTCAACCTCCTGCAAAGAAATAGTTTTAAAAACGAAAGGAGAATACGGGGGATCAGATGTAAGAGGAGGTAAAAGGGCATTAATAGACTGTTGTTTAACGGAGGGCGGGATGGAGCAGGTAGAAGTGAAGTGAAGAATGAGGGCATCAAGTTCAAGGCTTGGAAAAAGGGAGGACTTAGATTTGCCGATACTTAAGGAGTTAAAAAACGACCATACCTTAGCAGGATCACCATTACTAACGGAAAAGTGAATGTCTACTACACCTGTTTCGGAGCTCTTTATACTTATTGTGATTCAGATCAGTGGGGTTCTTTCTATATCTAAATTTTGCTGGATTTCTTTTGGCCATAAGACCTTTAATATCGTCAGTCAGCTAGGGCGCAGGCAAGTTCTTCAACCTTATTGGTCGAGGAGGAGCGTGTAAATCAAAAACTTGCAATAAGAGAGAGTTAAAGACTTCCACCTTCTCGTCCACGGTAGGAGCACAATAGACCGCATCCCAGTCAATAGCACAGAGGTCGGCCATAAGCTTATCAGTATCGATTGAATTGAAGTTCCGCTGCATAACGATGCGGGCTTTGGGTTTAGGACAACGAATTTTGTACGAGAGAAAGACTAGGTCATGATAAGAGAAAGCTTCAGCATTAACTTGCCCATGTGCGCTTACATGATCAGGCGAAGATACAATGATAAGGTCTAGCAAGGAAGGTGCGTAGTTAGGAAAGAAATGCGTTGGGCCAAGGGGAAGGATATTAAGATTAACGGAGTTTATTAAGGAACGGAGTTTGGAGGCACGGGTCGAATGTAGATTGTCATTGTTCACTAAACAGGTTTTACCCATAATGATTGTGTGGTCTACGGCGGTGACATTTTTTTATAATAAGACTTCAAACTTATAGAAGTAGTCAATATGAAGGGAAGGGCAATAGAACACACCAAGTAGCAATTTTAGATGACCAAATAAGACTTCTATGAGAAGGTGTTCAGAGAATTTGGAATATTCAGAGGGAGATTTATCGAGAATGTTATAGGGAAGGTGGCTTCTAAGATAAATAGCCACACCACCTTCACCCTTACCAGTTCTATCATTTCGAATGAGGACAAAACCAGGTAATGAGTAGGAACTTGAAGGGAGGCAGGGCTTAAGGAAGGATTCAGAAATGAGTATTGCTTGGACATTCCGGTTGTTTGGAAAGGTGGCAAGGAGATCAGAATAATGCGCTGGAATGCTTTGTGCATTGATAAGCACCGCATTGAAATTTCGGGGAAATGATGCGAATGCTGTCTCCACAGAAACATCAACAAAAATTGAGAGACTATGAAAGCTATCACCTGAGCAATGTGAAGAGGAAATCAACGAAAATAAGTCAACACCATCATCCGAAAGATTGTCATCGCTAATATTTACTTGCATAGATAAATACCAAAAAAATATATACTACAAATTAAATATATATTGTACAATATACTTATATAAAACTATAAAAGATGGTTAGCTATTTTAAGATTCAATTAGACAATTATACTCTACCTGCATACAGTGACTTAGTTCCACATTGTAACATAGAAACAAACTAGATTTAATCACAACAAAAGCCATAAGATTAGTCCAAGTATGCCAGATTCCAGGCAAGAGAAAAAGAAAAAAAACACTATGCTAAATAACAATGCAAAAGGAAAAAAGTGTAATAACCATAGACACAATATTATAAGCTCAATGGCAATAACTAAACGCAACACTACGTCAATGTCAAGTGACAGTGACATGTTATGAAGGTAAACATGCAAAAATTAATAAATGTTATAATATAAATATGCCATGACCCATATCTAATGTGGTAGAAAAAGAAAAAAGACAAGAATATTATAAAAACGTGGGTACTAGTTAATTGACACGAATGATGTACACAAGCTACACCGATGATTTAGTATGTGTTATCTGCAATTTTTAAAGCTCAGCCAATGTCTCGACCTTGTGCCTGGTGCCATTAGTAGTTTTAATATGGATACTGCCATCGCCTGTCCAACACGAGGAAACACCAAAGTGGTCTCTGTCCTCAGAACTCAGGAACTCAGAAAGTGTGATTTTCAATCCTTTAAATACCTTCATAGCATTCCATACCCGGTCACGGAGAGATACGTCATTGAACTTGATAAGGATAAGCCTCGGCTTAGGATTGTGATTATCGTTCTTAGGCATTCCCATACAATGGCATGTCCTGATTCTGTCAGGTGTTATATCTGCAACGCGGCACCCAGTGGACAAAGTTGCAGCAACAAACCAATGTTGTCCTCGTCCTTGGCCTCAGGAACACCATGTACTAACAGCATTTTACGACGCGAGCGTGTCTCCATACGGTCAAGGCCTCTTGCCAGTGCATCAACCACAGCTCGTAGGATGTTAAGTGTGTCACAAACAAAAGATTTAAAAGTTTGAAATTCTGTTTTAAGTGCTGCAATAGTGTTTGGTGGCTTACGTGAGGTGGCCTGTTGTAGATCTGCTTGAAACTCTGCCATCTTAGAGTGAAACATTTTAATCATATTCTCCATATTACTTTGCACTTGTGAGTAATCCATGATAAATGTTGACTTAGTATTGATTAGGTTTTAGTGAAACAATCAAACACTGCAGGCAAGTAGCACTATTTACACATAGTAAGATAACATATTAATTATATTAAATCATATGCTGTAAGTATTTTTAAATGTTAATAAATATAAGAGCAATAAAAACGACAGTTGACTTTTCAATTACCCTCCTGAATTATGATGTCAGCAGATCTGCCCAGGTTTATGTCAAACTGAATTGCCTTGTGTTCCGAATTAGATACATCTGCCACTAAATGCCAGTTTTCGACTTTGCCGAGCATATGGGCCGAGCAAGCAGTTACATTGACACAACTGTAGAACCGCACTCCACCTCTAATTACGTCAAAGGTGGGGCCCTTCATTCAGGATATGGAGGCCCAGCTCGTCGAGCTTGGCTGCAGCAGTCCCCCTCCTGTTCGTCTTCCGGCTGCCCCACCAGGTGTTCCACGCATTCAGATCACCTCCTACTATCACACTTGCGGTGTCCAATACCTCTATGGCAGCTCCCATGAAGTCCAGGAGCGCTTCGATGGGTTTATCTGGCTCCAGGTAGACAGACACCAAACCCATCTCCCACCTTGCTGTCCTAATTTTAGCGACTGCTATGTTACAAGTTGTTAGGTGCGGACAGTGGGAGATGGCTATGGTGTCATCGAACAGCACAATGGCCGCCTTGATGACCGAATCGGCCGCCCTGGCGACACATTGCGCTATTCTCGTCCCTGGATGCTGCCTCATCTCACCGCGACTGCCTATATATGACTCCTGGACGAGGGCAAAAGCAAATTTGCGCTTCTTGACCTCCATGATGAATTCTGCCGTGGCGAGCTCGGACCGCTGCAAATTAATCTGCACAGCGTGATAGCGGGCCCTATCTTATTACAAAACTTGTAATGTTATTCTAGCAAGTCTAATTATTTTAATTTTGTCAACTACATATATGTATGTATAAAAAACTGTATTTTGAATAAACAAATAAGGGAAACCGTGAACAAATGAGCATTTACCGAAGGTAAGGAAGCCGTGATATTTTGTTGGCTAATTAAACAATAACGGTATTATTATGAGAGTAATTTGTGTAGCTCTAACAGTATTTTTACATTAGTAATAGAAGATCTATAATTAAAGTTGCAATTATTAAAATTTGTTTTATTTTGACTTCAAATTATTTTCCTTCTAACAATACTTTCAATAGTAAAAAAGAAGCCATAAACAACAGCGAATTGGCAGAATGCTTTTTTTATGTTGGCAGCAACACCAACATGTTCCGTATTGCACTCGATCGTACACTATCCCGTTTCCTGTAGAGAAAGAGACGATCTGGAACTGGAAATAAAAGAGAAAATTAGTACAAACAATGTAAAAAAATTAATGTTAAATAAAGAAACAACAGCAACGTTTATTAAATATTGTAAATACATAGCAGAAAAAGTTAGCTACAGAAATCGAACATAAAATTTAGAATAGATAGTTCTCGAAATAACCAAAGATTTTTAAGTAGTTAGTATAATAAATCACAGCAATAAAATATGTAGTTAATTTATACTTTTATCTTTTTACCATATTTTATTTTATTGCGTTATTATGTTACATTATTAGTTTGTAAATTTTTTGCATTAGTAATAAGTTAAAATATAATTCAAATAGGCTTTCACCACCTATTAAAAAAATAATGTAAATTAATCTTTAAGTTTAAAATGTAAAAACGTAAAACTGATTTTAAAAATAAACGGTACGACTATGTCTCTGGCCACCCATGCCAGAGGGAGCAGCAAGGCGGCAAAAAGGCCGCCCATAAAAAAAAACCTCAACATGTTCGTCATCTTGGTAGCAGTGAAAATGCCCGCCATTTTTCTCCGTTTTTGTATATCAATAGCGAAGAGTCCCGACTCTTCTTTTCTATGCACCAGGGGGGTGACAGCTATAGTTCCATGTGTTCCGTTTTGGCGCTGCAATCACAAATTGAGCCGCCATCTTGGGAGGCCATTTTGATCCGCCATATTTAGGAACTTCGGTGTTTTGATCTTGTCATTGTCCAGCTTGCTACATATCTGTAATCTGTGCTATACTCCTTGGTCAGACATATAATCTCTTTATTAGATTTTGTTGTGTTGTGTGGTGAGCAATTTGAGGGTTAATGATGGTTTATGAAATTTTGTTTTGACCTCCTTTTTATTGTTGTAAAAGCATTAAATTTTCATAGATAAAAAAAACTAGGTAGATTTTAAAAAAGCTATGGGTGTTGCGAAAATATTTTATTATTTCTATCTAAAGTTTACACAAAATCTTCCTTCCATATATTTGAAATATACTTGCTCCTATCTTTTAAAAATTTAGTTACATCATGTTTTATCTAATAGTTTTAGTATTGACTTTTAAGTCTTTGTATTGTTCATCAATAACAGATATGACAACAAATTCCTTCGGAAGAAGTAACAACGGTTTTATCGCAGCATTTGGTGACTTTAATTCTGACGAACTAACTGACGCTTTTATAATAAATGGTTCGAATGTTGAAGTGCTCTTAGCATACGATAAAGAACCTTTTTTGCGACCTTCGTCTTTTGTTTGTTCTTTTAATGATTTCGTAATAACAAGTATAGTCCCAGGTGACTATGATGGAGATGCTTACATGGACGTATTATTTACAACACAAATTCAAAATACGACATCTAATTTTCATGAAGTACGAATCTTATGGGGTGGCACACCGAACTTTAATTGTTCAGACGCGCTTTTGATCAAAGCTATCACTGTAGGTCAGCCATTGGTATTAGATTATAATCGTGACATGATTTTAGATTTGTTTGGTATTAATTCTCAAAATCAAAGGGTATTTTGGGTATTTGATAAATCCAGAATGAATCCACTAGAAATTCCAATGAGTGGAGATTTGCTTAAAGAAATAAAACTACCACACTCACATTCATTTTTGGATGTCAATGATGATAATGCTGCTGATTTGTTAGTAACAACTCAGCTAGATATAGAAGTATGGTTCAATGAAGAAACAAGTGGATTTAAATACAATTATAGCATTGAGCTACTTGTCGGACATCCTGCAATACATGGACAGGCTTTGTTCACTGATGTTGCTTTGTCGGGACAATTCTATTTAGTAATACCTGTATGCTCCGATGTAGAATGCTTCAATAGTAGTATTTTAATTTATGACAACAAAAAATGGCACGATCTTCAAGTGGATTTTAATGATGGCAAAGGAACTTTGTGGCGGTTCACTCCTCCTAGGGATGAAATTTACTTAGATACTATAACAATGAGAAGTGGTGATTACAACATGGACGGGTATCCAGACATCCTGATGACTCTGAGTCCAGTAAACAGTAATGAAACTGCAGTATTTCTATTGCACAATGTACCCTGCGACTTAGTAGGTTGCAAATTTTCAAGAACTTTTCAGGTGCAATGGGACAAATTTGATTCATTTGGAAGAAATGTTGTTATGGCTACATTTTACGACTTTTACATGGATGGTGTCCTTGATGTTATATATATTAAGAAGAACTCAACATTGCATTCATACACTATGAATGCATTTAGAAATGAATTGGAATATGATACTAACTTTGTTAAGGTGATTGTTGTGACTGGGCTTAGCAACAAAAATATACCAGTTATTAATGGAACCTTGTACAATAGAAAAGTAACTTTTGGTAAGTAATTTTACTACAAGCTTTTGCAAAACCACTTTGTAGCTTAGGATTGTGTGCTCTTTTCTCTGATAATGAACACTGTATTATAAATAAAATGTATGTTTTTTTTTTTTTGTTGATATTTTATCTGCATGTAATTGACATATTTTATGCATTGAATTATAATTTGAAATATTTTTAGGGACAAATCTACCAGGACCTAAAATTGGCTACAATACTTGGTCTCAAGAAAGTACCTACAGAACAGGAGTGTGTGCACAACTTTCACAGTCTGCCTATTTTGCATTGCAACTGCCATATTCAATATTTGGACTAGATAGGACACCTAATTTTGTAGATACACTTAATGTTGGTCTATCAGGAAACTCTAAAAGCTGGACTCAAATAATACCCAATTCACAAATTGTTGTTATTCCAGCACCCCCAAATGATCCAACACAATGGCATGCACAATTATTTGTTACTCCCAGCAAAGTTATATTAAAAAGTGTTTTTGTGTTGACTGCCATTATTGTTATAATAACAGCATGTGTGTTATATTTACATTGGAAAGAAAGGAATGATAGACAAGATATTATAGAAATTGATGAAAAGACATATGTAAAGATATAGACATAAGTTGTTTCCTATTATTTATTATAATTTCTATAAGATTAACTATATATAATAATTATGATTTAAACTACTCAACTAAGTTTAAAAAGTTAGATAATTGCCTACTATTGTTGAAGTGCCTTTGGACATAGCAAGTCACAAAGTTTGTATATGATCAGGTTAAATAAAAAAATTATAAAACTTCATGTATTTCATGTAATAATTTAATTTTATTCAGTAAAATATTAATGCTGTGTTTTATTAATATGTTTTAAATTTGTAGATATTCGTTTCATTGTTAATTTAATTTATGGTCATGTAATACCATATAGTGTATTTTCATAGATTAGGATTGGGCTAATTTTAACCCTTTGCACTCAAGCTAATATTTTGCTACGATGTCAGCGTAGCTTAGTCCAGGAAAGTAGGTCAGAGAAAAATATCTTATTGCACATTGTGAATAAAGAGATAGAGTTACAAAAGACCATAGTGATGTAGCAGCATCGCTTGATTTAAGACTTGAAATACTTGTTTGCTGCAGCAGCACTCTATGTCACTTAAAATCGGCTGGGCACTGCTAGAGTACAAAGGGTTAAGAATTTTAAAAATCCTAGAAGCAACCTTATTCAATAATTTATATTGTTAACTATGGATGCTTAAAGCAGCAAAGAAAGCCGAGTGACTTGGTCACAAGTCCTCAAAGGATTTAAAGATTTTCACTCAACAAAAATATATATTTATTATATTCCTTTTTTTGAAAAACCTTTATCCTCAAGTAATATTTTAAAACATTTAACCTTAAACAGTAAATTTGAAGTTTCTCTGCAAATTTACTGATTTTAGGAATGTGGAATTAATAAAACAACAGAGGCATAATGATAAATGATTGTTTAGCAGATGTTAGAAGTTATACAATAAACATAAATTTGAAATAAATTTTTTCTTTCTTTTTTTATTATTATATTTAATGCTTAGACTTGTGTTTGTGCTTCTTCTCTTTTTTGAGCTTCTTTTTTTCCATCTTCTCCAGTTTCCTGAAACAAAGCTTTACTTAAAACCCAACTTTCTTAATTATCATTATATATCAAATAATCTTGTAACACATTTTAACAGAAACAAAATGAACTTAAAATTTACATAATTCTTCCTATTAATACATTTAGTACAAAATATGAAAAAAAACCTTAATTATCAGTTGCTTCAATACCTGTTGCCATGGTAATGTTGACAAAATAGCTTTTAGACAAATGTTATCTATTATCGTAATTAATATACACAATCAATTAACAACAAAATTTAGAAATAATGAATGAATGCATCCGAAGCAACGGGTAACACACAATAACATGCCATGTCTCCTTACAAATCCATTAAATTAAAACAGGACTAGTCTACCAATATGTAAATTTTTGGCTATAATCATTATGAACCTAAGGTTCAATGACATTCAATGTTAAATAGAACCCACTTGTGAGTGTCTTGTTTCTCATAAAGAGTTTTTTTAATTGGTTCAAAAATTCAGTTCTGCATTTATAAAAAACACTTCTACCTAAAAAAATCTCCTTCTTTTTAAGTTGGTTAAAAATACTTTTTTTTTTAATTTGTGAAGGTAAATATTATGGACTTCTATAAACTAGAAAAAAAAGTGCAGTATTCCATTTTCATATCTCTCATGCTCTATTGTATTAAACAATTGAGAGTTGGTAATAAATAGACTTACTTCAGTAACTTCTTCTTTTGTTTCTTAGTAAGCTGACTAATGAGATCCATTTCTGTTAAAGCAGAAGTGTCATCTTCTTCCATTTTAGTAGCAGCTAGAGGCAGGACTCCTGGCTTCATTACCAAACCTGTATCCCGCATCTGTTGCATCAATGTTGGTATATCAGGCTTTTCTTCCTCTTCTTCTTGAGTTGATGATGATGCTGCCTGCAGTGCTCGTGCCTCACTCATTGATAGAGAATACATTGAGCATTCTTTGTCTGTTAAAAGGCAAAATTGTATATGACTAAGTTGGTTGGACTAACACTTAATGCTCAAAGTATGTTCATTTTTTTTGCATTCAGATACCCTTTACATACATTGGCCCCATATATATTGTCCCACATCAAAGTATGTATTAAAAGCTAAGTGATTAATAATAAAATAAATACAGAAATTACAAAAAATCTTAGATTCATTTTAGGGCCAGTGGAAAACGCTCGACTAATGCTGCTTCAAGCCTTTTTGCTCTTCAGCCTCTGAATCCTTCCTTAGATTTTCATGGGACTTGTTAGGGTCAAGGTGATGATTTAATCTATTACTATTGTGCATTTAACAATCTATGGGTGCCAAAATATTCGAGTTGAGATATTAAAGCAACAATCAAAAGTTATCTAAGTGAAAAGTAGATAATGATTGTGTTGAGAAAATGTATTTAAATTAAAAGTTACCAGTATTTATGTGACCCCACTTGTGGCATTTGATACACCTGACATTTCGAACCAATATTCCAAAAGGTTGGTCTCGAATCTCATTGTCCCCTTTGCAGTAGCTCTCTCTAGGTGCATTATATTTACGCTGCCATTCAAATTTATATTCAGGCTCATTATCTTCCCGCTCCCTTTCTTTCTTCACACCAGGAGGTGGCTCATACATAAAATTTAAACTTAGTTTGTCTTTACTGTCCTTACTCAACAATGCTCTGTAAATTAATATTAAGAGATAAATAACATTTGTATAAGTTTATGCCAGTAATAAAATGCTGGGCATTGATTAAGTTAGAGATTCTAATTTCAATGTGACTGATGTGATTATTTGTAAAATAAACATATACACGAGTAGGGAGCTTCTTCTGACTAAAGTTTTATTATGTATCAAAACAGCAGAAATCATTTAAGGACCTCTTCTAGCTATATTTCACATTAAATTAATTTCGGATTAAAAAAACACATACTTATTTTCATGAAGTTCTTGTTCTTTTTCATACTGTACACGCAATTCTTCTTGTTTTTTCTTATATGCTTCAGTTTTTTGTTCTGCCATCCATACCTAAAAAGTTAAAACACTTCATCATTTACGTCAAAAAGAAAATAAAAATGGCTGCTGTTTGAGCAATTTATTCTCAAATGTGTTTACTTCTGAAATATGCAGGACTACATGTAATTTATTTAGGTTTAATACGTTACATTTTATACATTAATCCGACTTACTCTTTTTAAGTTGTCCCTGGATGCTGGGTGAAAGAATTTTTTACACATATAATTATTAAATCCTTTCCCCATTTTTATATTCTTTTTTTACAATAATTGTATTTTTTTTATTATTTTGATTTGGTACTTTTATATGATTAACTTTATTAAACGATACTAAAACGCAAAAGCAAACTTGGCAAAGTATTGTTTTAGTTTGAAAACAGTCGTCCTTGTCAATACCATTTCTCAGGTTTTTTTTTGTGACGTTCTGTGTATCAAAGTATTACATTTGATCGGCTAAGGTTAGAAAAGTTATCGATTTATTTTTTTTTGGACTGGTCCACACCTATCAGTCATACATATTCATTATAAATAACGAATCAGAATATCAATCACTTTATTGAAACATAAAACTCGGAGTTAAAAAAATGGCTATTTTTTAAAGTACCTAGTAAAAAAATATAGAAGTGTATAGTGTCTTTAATGCCATTTGTAAATAGTTGTCAAAATTTAATTAATTATCTGTATTGACATCCTTTATTGGCAACACCAAAATTGCGTTTCTTACGTTTATTTTATTGCAAGTGATGTTTGTCCTTGTTAAATGGTGCTAGTGATAAATAAGTTCCGAAAGATTAGGTGCAATTTGTGCAAAACTTTCTAGTGCTACATATATATATAAACTTGATTGTAATAAATAACTTGAAAGTACAATAACACACTTAAATGGTTTCTGTTCCAAGAGAAACGAAAATAATGTTATAAATTTACCTATGTAATAATATGGGATAATTTTCTACTTATATTCTTGTAATTTTAGATGCTTGAATTTTCCCATATTTTACAAATGTTTGAATGCATCCTACTTCGGCAGTGGTATAGTGGAAATTAATCCGGATTCGCCATCCACATTTGCTCATTGTCATCATTGTGTTGCTTTATGTTTTAACACATTCATACGGTTTTATCGTGTTGAAGTATTTTTAGAATTCGATCCGACGATGGTATAGAGTTTGATGTCTTTGTAAACATGATATTATGATTGTAAATACTTAGCCCGCCTATATTATGGTCAAGTGAAATAGTTTTGTGAAATTTCATTTGAAGATACTGAATTAATAATACAATTGTGATGAGAGTTTTTTTAGTTTACGAAGAATATAGCGAAGACATTCCAAGCTGATAATCTGGTGTTTATGGTAAGTAGTTTATAAGTTTTTTTTATAAATAAATAAACAAATAATTTTATACATTTCTATTAAAACACAATGCTAATATGGTGCATCTAACTTAACTATTGAAATATTATAAAAAGGTCAATTGTTGCCAGTCTCACTATTTTAGGTTGGATAACATTTATTTTGCATCCATTATAGTCTTGTTTTGAAAAAATAACATGGCTTGGTATGTGGACAAGACCTTCAATGTATAATAACCATATTAAAAAAATCTATTCAGTTAATAATGGGGGAGTATAGAGTTAATTAGTTATACTTCAAAAAATAAAATAATTGTTCATATGAATTAAATTTAATATTTATATTATGTGACATTTGGGCAAAAGAAAGTACAAAAATAGAAAGAAATTAGCCACAACAGAGAACTATGACATAACATATTTTTCACTTCAATGGTCTCTAAAGTACATTGCCAGTTTAAAGTCCACAAGCACCATAAGAGATGATAAATAGCAATAAGCCTCTACTAGTTTGTGTTCTTACATTCTATCTAACCATGAGTTTATACTGCTGAAAACATTCACATAAAAATGTTGTTCTCTCTCTCTTCCTCTCTGAAAAAGTGGACATCACCATGTTTTATGTGAATCTTTCAGCAGTGCAAACTAAAAGTAACAAGTACTTTGTCTAAGAAGAGACAGTCAGAGACAGACAGAGAGTATAGCAAAACAATCTTGTTTGTAATTCTCTAAAAATTAACTTCTTATGAAATATTAGCTATGGACCACCTATGCATAGATAAATTAAAACATAAAAGCTATATCTAAATTTACAATTTTGTCCAAATTGTTAGAGCCAAGTTGGGAGATTCTTTATCCAATCTTTAGTGGCTTATCACTAACTATTTTATTAGTAACTAGTTGTTGCCCACAACTTCATCCGCGTGGAATTCAATATTGATGTATCTATATTTAAACATATACATATATCTGGGTGAAAAACGTTCAGCGGTAACCATACATTTTGCCAGGATAAAAGTCTAAGTGATGTTTCAGACTATAATCTATCTCTGTGCCAAATTTCGTCCAGATCTGTTCAGATGGTGTGGAGTTACGTGGTGACAAACATCCATCTAAACATTCGCATTTATAATATAATGTTACTTTTTACCCTCCATATTTTTTTTTTGTAATAAATACTATCCTATATCCTACCCAGTAATTTAAATAATATGTGTACAAAGTTTAATAATGATCGGTTAAGTAGGTTTTACGAACCCCCCCCCCCCCCCATGCTCCTTAACCCTTATTCTTTCGTAATAAAATGTAGCATATTTCATTTCCTAAGGTCAAATCTATTGTTTTACCAAATTTCCTCAAAATCGGTTTAGTTATTTAGGCGTACAAGCGTAACAGACAGACACACAGAGCTACTTTCGTATTTACAATATTAGTAGGGATTACGAAGAAGGAAAAGTAACTAACTTATATATTCAGTTCTTTTTTAAATTAAGTATTACCTAATCTAAATAAATAAAAAAATAAAAGAAATACCCATTTTATTCCAGAAGAAAAAAACAAACACAACCTAACAAACTGCATAACATAAAAGAGACAGGTATCTAGAATTACGCCCATTTTTGCCATCGACTAATAGGTTTAAGGACCCGTAAAGAAATTTAAGTTAAATTTAAATTTCAGTTTAATCATTACCAAAATGTCATCTAAAATCTTAGGACCCCCTTAAAGGATTTTGACTCAATATTTGACTTTTTAGAGATAAGTAACGGTTCAGAAGTAGCAATATTATACAAGCCGAATATACGAATCAAGCCCAGTAATCCACTCACATTCGCCCTGATGAAGGACCCCCGATGGGCCTGAAACTAGTCGGTACATACACCAAAAACACGTGAGTTAAGCCGATATTTTAATAAGTTTATAAAAAATGTCTCACGAAAGTTTTAATAATTTAATATTATACAGTTGATTAAATAACTAACCAAATTTGACATAAGTCGCCACATACTTTTAGTGAGATGGGATTTTTTTAACCCAATATGACAGGCTTCTTGAAATATGAAGATTATCCAAGGATACTTTATTATTTTTGAGGAGTAAAAAAGAACACATTTTGAAAATCCTGATAACAGGTGTGAAAATTAATTTTTAAATTTACCAAATCCTATTTTTTATTATTTTATGACATATAGGGACCCAACAAAGCAACATTGTAAACATTTTAAAAGTTAATTTTTTGACCTGCTTTGTAATAAACACGCAATCCCGTACAACCGAAGTGTCCAGCCTAAGTAGATCCATGATCAGCCCATTTGACAATATAGATGAAGGTTAATTGGCATTCACAAAATGTGTATTTTTAACTATGTATTATCTTTGAACCATCGTCATTTTATAAAATATCATATATAGTAAACTAAAGTTTCATCCCAATCAACTAAATAGCCATTTTATAGCATTTTTTTCTGAAGAAATGTTTAACGTAACACTTTAAATTGATATAACTTTTTTATTTATGCACCGATTTAGATGAAATAAAAACTTAATCTAACGATTGAAGCTAATTACTACTACACATTGGTGAAAACCGCATCCAAATCGGTTAAGCCGGTTTTGAGATTAGCATGAACAATGTAACAGACAGACAAAAATTTTAAAAATTGTTGTTTTGAGTTCCATAGCATTGAGAGCCCCATAAGTCTTGCTGGAAGATAATTAACATTATGATTTAATTTGGTTTTGTTTTTCATTAATGGAAATTCAGGATTATGATAATTTCCTAAAACATATTTACTGCCTGAGTTATGGAGTTAATTTTTCTCTTAGTTAGTCTGACCATGTTTTGTTACAATGAAGACATTTTAAATGAAAAAACTGTGCGAATTAGCAGTGAAACTCATTCTGCTATAGTTTGTTTTATATAGTGAATCAGCAATCTGAAAAATCTGAACATGCAATTGACTTGACTTTATAACACAATAACCTGATTGATATAAGAAGATTGGCAGTAATCAAGATCATTCACTATCAGAAAAGCTGAGAGCTACCAATTCTAGTGAGGATAAGTTTATTGTTGTTTCTACCAAATGAAATAGACACTGAATGGCATCAAATACTTTTTGCTATTCTATTATCTATATCTAATAGCAGATATCCAAATCTAAATCTGTTATTGACTACAGTAAAATGACGCGAAATTATTTGCATTTGACAATTACCAATAAGGCCGCAAAACAAAATGAAACGGATGTAATGGGCCATTACCCTGGATGGGATGTATTGAGACTGGACTGAAGAAAATTGGCCAAGATTTTCTGTAGATCTCAAACTATGTAAAGAAATCTCTATTTTAGATACATATCGGGCTATCGAGCCGGTCCGGTGACGATTTTAATTGTAATTGTACTTGACGTGTGATAAATTAATAAATAAGTATTTAAATCATTTTATGTTATTTCCCGTTCATGTGTTAACTCATCGTGTAATTTAGTATTACAAGAGTGTTAGTATATCGGGGCGGTAAGGGGTGGTCGTTTTTATTATCTTAGGTGGTGGGTGTGGTCGGGAGTGGCAGGACAAACATCGAAACGTCGGGATCGATACGATCGCGGACTATTCCGTTTCTATCAATCAGATACAAGAATAAATCACTGTAGGAATTTTGTTTTTCTACTAACGGTCTTTTGTTTGTATCTGTTCTTTATATTATCAGCTTTCTTAAGGTACCTCTAAAACATATTCCTTAATTCCTAACATTGCTATATCAGGTTTTATATTTATAACTTTATGGTCATGTTCACTGCTATTTTGTCGTCTCTCGTAGACCTTAATTTTCCTAAGGTCATTTCCCTGTCACCTTGTAGGTGTATAAATATGTACTAAATCTGATACTATTTTACCGCTTGAATCCTTGAAAAATAAAGAACAAATGCATTTGGGTATTTTTGCACATTCCAAATTGTTGTGTAAACATCAAAACTAGCAAATAAGATTGTTTCAAGATTCAAACTACAAAGCTCGTTGTTTTGTACATCTAACATGCAGCCGACAATCATTACAGGCTTAGGCGATGAACAATGTTGTAGTTTTGAATGTTTTGTGCGAGCGAGTGAGCGCTCGTTATAGGAATGACATAATATTATTTATTTGTCCGTTGTCTTCATCAACCAGCAGTTTATTTTGAGGGTCGTAAAGTAGTAGTTCTAATATATAAGAGCGTAAACCAAACATGTCTAAACAACAAACTTACGTTTGTTGTTTAGATTTTTGTTAAAAGAAACACAATTTTTACTGTTAAATGCTTTATTACTTGATGGAAATTAGGCAAACGCTTGAAGACAGTACTCATGTCGTATGATATAGTGCAATGATCAAATAATATCAATTACCATGTAACAGATGTGATGTGTTAGCGATATTTATTGTAATTTTTTCTGTGAATTTGTTGTTTACGGTTATAACTCCATCTTGGTCATTTATCACTCGCTCTCGGTGAGCAATGCGCAATAGCCAATCGCAGCGACTATCGGCTAAACCTCCGTTTTACCTATGTCCAGTAGTAAAGTTTTAAAGCTCATCGATTTAGCGGCGAACAGAATACATATTACATTATACTAGGCTCTTGGCGCCCGTCGTCGCCCTTTGTCATAAAATTGATTGGAATTTCAGTCGCTCTGCAACTCGAATGTGTTAATGTGAAATCGGGTTTGATAAGCAGCAATCGAGAGGCTGGTATGGTAATGATAAATAGACCAGTGCATATTCATAAGCTATTTTTAACTTTAATTTATACACGGTAAAGTGCAAACGAACTAACTGATCCCTTTAATGTTGGTGGTCATGGCCATTGTGGAATTTATATGTATATCCTTTAAGAAGTAGCACAACTTTTATTAACATTATGTAGTTTCAATAAATTGAATAGGAACCTCTTTAGGTTTGGTATTGCTTATCATAAAAAAGTAAAAAGCAATTATGTTATTAAATGTCGTGGGCAAAGAATATAAATTCCCATTTTGCACAGTCCCGCGAATCTCGCTTATTAATACGCTCGTCGAAAATATATTCTTACGAAATATTAATTGTCCGTTATTCTTTTTATAATGTTTCATTATCCTTTATTTTTAAAAACGTAAATGAGAGTAGATATTATCGTGCTCGTTTGCTACCTTGTATAAAAAAGTCCCTCTAAGCGTACCGTATTCTTTCATTTTATCTGTTTTTTAATTTATGTTTGTTACTTGGTTAAACCGAAACAAACATTTTTCAATCTTAAAATCAAAATGTAATCTGGTTCTTACAATGCAGCAATACGTGAGGTGTGAGGCAACAGTGTTTTGAACATTCGCCCGCAAACATTATATAACTAGTTCACTTATTTCTTTTCAACTACACTAATTTATATGGGTATGTCACCGATTGATTATAAACTTCGTCAGTTTATAATCTTACTTGGTGTATTATAATCTGAGGTAAAATCGAGAACTAAACGAATTATTACGGGATTGATTGAAGCCGGCGGTTTTTCGGAATACATTTCGAACTAATTTGAAAATTAGAATGCAATCTTCTTTTACTTCAATTTCCTATCTAACATCGCCGAGGGACGCCCTATATAGTTTGTGTTATCTCTCCATGAGAGTTTATATATATTTGAGTTGTCTCCGTCAAGGCTTTAGCAATCTGACCGCTGATTCAGCCATCTGCTTACACGTATTTAGTTGCTATTTATAGCTCCGTAAATAGTAGCCGAAGACGAGGTTACAAATGCTTTATGTTAATAACTATGTTAGACTAATGACGTAATTTTCGGCACAAGTGTATATATATAATATATACATATACACACACACACACACACACACATATATATATATATATATATATATA
>DWLR01000782.1:0-22089 GCA_018246295.1 Papilio alexanor hazarajatica | reverse complement strand
CGCCCGCTGCGGGCCCGCTGCCGCCGCCCACGCGCCGCACGCACACGTTCTCCGCGGAGTGCACGCGCCGGCACTGCACGTACAACAACATAGGAAAAATAGCTTATTCAACGAATTAGTAAACATTTTTAATCATTTTACTATTTTTTTTTTATTTAGGAACAAAATGTATACGTAAATTACAATAAACATTCGCCAAACTGTTAAAAACAGTTTATTGGCGGAAATTACACTCAGTGATTAATTAAATTCTATTAAAATACAACATTAAAATAGCAACTAAAATGTGAAACAAAAACTTAATACCTAGTTAATTTAGTATATTAAATAACGATATAGTACAAAGTAGTAGAAAGGAAAACGAAACGCCAACAAGTAAGTACAACAGATAGTTACCGGGTATCGAATATATTCAGTAGACACTTTTTCAGTTTATTTTTCCAGATATTTTCGGTAAGACAGACTTGAAGTTTGTGTGCATTGAATATTCGTGGGACTAAATACCTCCGCGTCCTTTCACCATAATAATCTTGCGCTCGTGGTTCCTCGAACAGTTTCCGAGCTGTTGTTCTTAAATTGCCATAAACTTCTCTTTGACATACTTATTAACTAATAATTTAACAAATCTTTGTTGCAAATGTTGTATCCTATCTATGTACGTTCGGAACGAACCCCCTCAACAGAAAGACCGCAGCTTATCACTGAGTCAGTGAAAGCATGGTACAGAACGCGTAAAGTGGCTCTATCAACTACATACTCGTACCGCTCCACTATCTCAATTGATTTACAACCATCGTATATTTTTATAATTATGAGAGCACTCACACAAATATGGCGATTGAAGGAGCATACATTTCGTTTTTTATAAGTACAAAATTATTCCATTATCATGAGCCCATTTAATAATATTATCAAAATCCGCCTGCATTTTATTCTTAGTTACTTTAATATCCCTGTCGGAGTTCGTCACTCGTGTGTCGTCAGCATACATGTAGGTGTTGCAATATTCAACAACGTTTACCAAACTGTCCACATGCATGATGTAGCCCCCGGGAGCGTACACACAGCCGGCAGGAGCTCCAGAACTAATTACTCCGTCACCACTCAACCAACACTCTCTTTTATCTTTGTACACAGTTTCCTTTTATATAAATAATGTTTGAAACAATGGTTAGCTGGCCCGCGGATCCCACATTCTTCCATGGCAACGTGCAACTGCTCATGATCCAATGTATCGAAGGCTTTTTTAAAGTCTAAAAATAAAAGAGCTACATACATCCTATCATCTAGACTATCGTTGATGTCATCTGTAAAACTAGCTAGGCCCGTCACTGTACTGCGAAATTTTCTACACGCGTGCTGTTTAACTGTAATTATTCCATTGTTTTCAAGGAAATCACTTCACTAATACTTTCTCGACAATTTTATTTATAACAGGCAATATTGTAATTGGTCTATAGTTAGAGTAGTTGCAATGATCTCCTTGTTCATAAATAGGTCTTTATAAATAATTTCTGAATATGGTTAATACTTACAGCTAAACTGCACGTGTAAATGGGAAGACTAGTATGTTTTAAATAAATTCTTTTTCTTGCCTTTATTCTGCTTCAATTTATTTTAATTTATGCTTAATGTAATATCTCTTGCTAGTTTATTTTTTCCTTTCTTTCTTAACCGTTTTTCACATTACTTTCACATTTTAGTTTTAGTGGTTACTGCACTGCTGTTGAAGCGAATAATTCTAATTAAATATTATCAGTGAGACTAGAATTAGGAAACTTTAGTCTTTATCTAGTTATTTTAATTTAATGTCAGTTTGTGTTAATTTTTTTTCTCCTATAGAAATAAATAACATTTAAAAACTGAGCCTACAACTGACCGCCCCAATCCGCATCCTGAGTGAGTTTGTGTGGTTGGCGGCGACCTCCTGGCCGGGCGGCGGCACCGCCGGCAGCCCCACCAGCGTCAGCGTGTCCGCTAGCAGCGCAGACTTCACGCGCGCGTCCAGCGGACTCTCACACGCCAGGCTGTGGAAAATATCACGACATTTAAGTTACCAAAGGAAAACAAATCTTGCAAAAACTACGCTAAGTTGAGCAAAGTGCAGCTCTCTGTTATTCAAAGCGATCGCACCAAAAGTCCAAGATGTTTTGATTCTCGATCTTAGCAAGAAGAGGACTCTTTAAGTAAATGTTATTTAGAAAGGTTTCTGTGTATTTCTGTTAATCTTACAAATAAATCAGTACTCACCTTGGCGATAGATTGATTTCTAGTAACCACGGCTTCAAACTTTCATCTATCAGGATATCGTAGCCAAAGAGTTCTGAAAAAAATACACAAGTTGTAAAAATGAAATGATTATGGAGATTACGACATCGAAACTAATAGATTGAACAAAACATCAAGCCCGTTAAATAAAAGTGATATGGAATCAATAAGCGTGTTATAAACATGTACACACACACACACATACACACGTGTGTATATATGTGTGTGTGTGTATTTATAATAAGCTTATATCTATTTCACTGGTATAACATATGGAACTGTAATTTTCAATTTGGAAGGTCGGTTTATGTTTGATGTGTGAAGTGGCTCCTAACCGAAGCAGTTGAAGACGTTTGGCACGAAGACCCTGGCGGCGGCGGCCATGGTGTGCGCCGAGCACAGCACCGATTTCACCACCAGGTCCTCGACGGCCGCCATGAGCGTGCGCGTGTCGCGGCCCTGCGCGCGCAGCGTGCGCAGCAGCGCAGACAGCGTCCACTTGTGCCCCACGTCGCCCGCCACCGGGTCCTCGCATCTGTGCACCGCAGCAATACATTATCGTAGAGGCCGTCTTCTTGTACATCAAGTATGAGAGCTGTACGAAGTGTGTATGAACGTGTCACCAACTTGATGTAGTCGGTGTGGTACTTGTTGATGCTGTAGTTGCAGAGGTGCATGCAGGGGTTCCAAAGGTTCTTGTTGGTCTTGTCGTATTTGACGGTGGCGAAGCGCACCAGTCCCTCCTCGTACAGGTACACGAGCAGCGGGTCCACTGACGTCACGCACACGTACAACCGCAGGTCGCACTTGTGCCCGCCGATCAGTAGCGGACGGTCGATGTACTTCGCCACCACCACGTTGTCCCCCTTCGGGATCTGGTCGGGCTGGGGGCCACCAAATTAAAAAGAAAATTTAGTACAAGATACAGTTAACGGGACAGAGGTAAACTGTGTAGGCTGATTTACTCGATTTGAAGATTTTAAACTAAAGAAATGAAACGTTTACGAACCGGGTCTTATTATCGCACGCCCGTAAATTAATAGTTACAGTAAGTAACAACAATAAATTGTTATATATTTATAACAAAAATAGCAGTAGAAAAACTATTGGTGTCACTGTCTAAAAAGATAGCAACAGTTTTGCGTTACCGTCAAAGTTACTTGGCCGTGCAACGATACTCTAACGGACTATGGTAGTGCCATAGTGACACCACACTATTGAGGGTGTGACACACAAAGGACAGTGTATGTGCAAGCGGTGTTCTCACGCTGTTGACGATGTAGATGCCCCTGCCGCGGCTGGAGGCTGCGGGCTTGACGATCCAGGGCCCCTTGGTGCGGTAGTGCGCCGTGCACAGCTCCTTGTACTCTGTCGGCATCAGGAACGTCGTCGGGATAAAGTCGAAGTTCTTCACGCCGCGGAAGTACTGCATCTTCTCGATGTTCTTGAACAGCTTGTCCTTGCGCGTCAACTCGTACGACCTTACATTTTTACAACACTATTTAGGTGCCTATCGGATATTTAAGTCTAACTTACAACGTAATATATCTCGATCTCTAAATAAGGCAGAAATCGTGCAACTTACCGGGGAAAATGGTTTACTCTCTGATACGGGGTGAGTGACCTCAAGACGTCCGGCTTGGGGTGCAGGCCGGCCCACATGAGGTTGAAATCCTTGGAGTCGGGCGGCGCCTCCTGCAACCCGTGCGCTTGCAACAGCCGGTGCAGCAGCTTGGTCTCCGTGTTCACCAGCTTGTACGTCGCCTTCAAGATGCGCGCCGGCATGTTGCTGCTTTCCAGCACCTGAACAGATCAAACCTCATCATCGAGTACTTAAGTACCCAGGTTGTCTTAAACGATGGTCGTACCTTGACACTATCGATTTCTGTCACTAAAGTATTTTCCGAATCTTCGCTGTCTTGAGGCGAGGTACATCTTTTGACATGTGGAAATTTTTGTTTGTTCTTCTTCCCTTTGCTTTTCTTGTTTGTCTTATCTTCTTTGTTTTCTAAAATATAAACAAGTTTGAATTCAGTGATGTCTCATTTCATAATACATAATACGAAAGTAAAATCAGATATATATGAGACATATAGCCCCAGATCTGATCACTTGAAGTTTCAGCTCTACCTGTCGGCGGCGGGTCTTCTGGCGGCTTGATGTTGGCGGTGGTGTTCTCGATGTCGAGGTGCTTCTTGAGCGTGATCTTGCTGAGGTCGTTGAGCACGTCGTCGATGTCTCGCTGATGCTGCGCCGGCTCGTGGCCCTGTTCCTCCACGGGCGCCGCCTCGGGCAGCTCGCTGTCGCTCACGTGCCGCACCACGTACGCCTGCCCGTTCAGCTTGTTGCCCGTGCCAAACGTCTCCATGACGTCGTGCATTATATTTTTCGGTCGAACGCTGAACGAGTGCGGTTCCGAGACTAGTCTTTTTGCCATATTTTTAGCTTTATTTAACAGGATGTTTGTCCCCGTGTTGTTCCCTACGCTTTTCGTCGCCGACTCCAAGGACGGCGTTCGGGAGGCGAGGACGCACGATCTGAACACGAGGACCGCCCCCTTGGAGCCGATAGGGCCCCCAGTCACCCAGTCCGTGATCGACCCCTCCTTTTCGTTCCCATCCTTGGTCTCTTCCTCGGTTTTCCTCATGATGTCGGCCTTTTCCGAGATCGTCGTTTGAAGGCCCGATGTAGACGGATTTGTTGTTTCTGGTGATACATGTGGACTGAAATTTATAAAACTTGATATCAATTCGCCCTGAAAATATATCGAAGATTGTGAACGAAGTGCGAATTTACATTGAAGACTAGAAAAGACTATACAATTTGTGCGGTATGAGGAAGTGAATGTGTTATCATTTTATTTGATACACATTTATTTGTTGTTTTTGTTTTACGCCCTCTCTTGCATTCATTATAAAGGCACCATCAACTTGTTGTCCTTGGAAAAATGAAATTCTATTAAGCTCGATGTGAATTTATTATGCACAAAATGAAATTATAAAAAAACTATTAGAAAGATAATTTTATAAAAAAAAGTCATGCGACCATTAGATAAATGTCAGATGAATGTTGAAGCATTCTATCACGATATGGCATAACTCAGAATCTGATTTGCCTGCTTGCTGCCTAACAAAAATCTAGGCGACGTTGTTCAATGCGCTACGTAAACAATTCATTGTTTATAAATAAAATCGTAATGTAAATAAATGAAATCTAAGGCAAAAACTAGAATCCACAAATTACCCAACAGGCCGGTGTATTGTCGCTAAATTGTTTATTTCGGCCACGATATCGTTGTCAAAATTACCGCAACAATGACGAGATATGAAACCCAAGTGCCCAAAACTTAAGTAATCAAACCAAAGACATTTAAGAGACACAAGGCTGAGCATCGTACTTTTTTCGTGCATAAGTTCTTTCCGTGTTCTGCAATTTTAGAGGCACAAAGAAGGCTTTTGTACAGGAAGCGTAATGCTATTCCGCGATGATTATAGACTTGGGGCTCATTTTCATTGGTCGTTAACTCGGGGTTATACAGCAGACGGGGACTCCACGCATGCTGTATAACGACTAATGAAAATAATCGGCTGGTGTAAAGCATGCGTTGTGCGGGGGGGCTTTCCAAGTGTTATTAGATTTGATCTGAATCTGTGCGGGATCGTTATGGCTGATCTTCTATGATACATTCTCCTTTCGAACCCAAAATCTATTTTCCGTATTCTTTAGTAAAGTTAATATTTTTTTCCTCAAAAAAATTAACTTTACTACTAAAGTTAATATTTTTTTCTTCAAAAAAAATTAACTTTACTACTAAAGTTAATATTTTTTTCTTCAAAAAAATTAACTTTACTGAACTTACTTTCTTTTTTCTGAATGAGAATTGCCAACACACGCATACGCTGTTCAGCCCCGCTTTTATTTTAAAAAAAGGCGCTGTGAAGAATATCAAACAATCCGCTCTATCGACTAATGAAAACAGTTAACGCATGCGATCCCTATGGCATGCGTGAAGTCTCCCGCACCCCGAATGCGGGCTTTAACGTCCAATGTAAATGAGTCCTTAGGAGGACGCACTTATATTTTATTAACAATTTATAAAGGCAACGAAATCAAATCAAAATCAATATGACAAAGTGCTGTTTACAATTGCACGAGAAAATTGCCTCGCTACCATTTAATCCAGGTCATGGAAATTGCCATTAAACGGTGTTGTGACACAAAATGCAACCCGCTTTACGATTTATTTAAAAACAATTTAACGATTTAGTTGCCCTTGCGGTGTGTATTGTGCTGCGCTTATCGGGCCGGTAGCACACATATTATGTTCATATACGAGTAACACTCGATCTAAAACATTCATTGTAAACTTTTTTATTCAATGCATATCAAAAATAAGTATTGTAACATAGGAAATCGAACATTGGACATTATGGCACCGAGAAGCATCTGCAATTCGCAAGTGCTTGTTGCAGATACCCATGGGTAGGGGGTCACTTAGGGGACCTCTTGCTCGTTTGCCACCTTGTGGCAATAGGTCCTTGTTAATAACTCAGTTTTCTTAGTTTCGAAGAATGTACTTTTATGTGTTGTGTAATATATTGTATATAATATAAAACCAATACCTGTTATTTTATTGATAATCCACATAACAACATAAAAAACAACTTTTAATATAATATGTATGGCACGGCGACATTACCGAAAGATACGTAACGCTCATCTCGGCAGACATTTGTGAACCAACTTTTATATGACTTTCGTAATAAGAATATGCGATCTACTTTCGCAACAAGCTTGCGTTTATTACCGCCCTTACCGTTTGTATTTAAATACATACGAGAATTATGTATATTATTTTAATTATATTTTAAAACGACTGGACGAGGAAACGTAATGCCGGAGGAAAGTATTTTGAAAGTATGTGCACCAGTGGAACGATACGGGCTGATGATATTGAAAGGGTCAATAGTCTCACACTGTACGTGATCTCAGTTGCCAAATTATCTGCATCTGTCTCCAACACAGATGCAGTTGTATTTACACTCATGAAGATTTACTTTAATAAAAAAAAATACTAAACAAAAACAATTATCCTTATTAAGAATTATCCTTTATGAATTATTCATAAAGGATAATTCTTTTGAAAATATAGATTCGTAGTTAGTTGTTTAATTTTGCGTCTAAGCGAAATGATGTCACGACGTTAATATCCAGGCATTACATTACAGTTTATGCTAAAATTGTCCGTTGGCCGGCGTCAGTCATCGTTGATCACTTGGTGCGGCGCGCCGTTAGAATCTGTTCAAAGGGGGCGAAGCGCCGGATAAGGCGCGCGCGTGCCTGCGCGCCCTATATGGGAAACTGCGGTCGGTTCTGAATTGCAGTGAACACTCGCTATGCTCAGACTTATTAATGAATCGTGTTAAGATCAAAGATATAGGTACATGATACATCTATGTATGAATACCATTAGAATGAAGCATAATAGTTCTCTTCTCCCATTTTGGTGATGTAGGTAAATTAAATAAACTAATATTAATCGGTACAAATTATCTGGGATTTGAAATTCCAATTCAACAATTGGAGTGCCGGGTCAACCACCCGGCACTCCAAGCTACCCGGACAAACCGAGTATTCCTTGCTATGGGTAATCATGATTTTGTTAAGTAAATTATATTTTTCCAAACTATCTGTTTGTAGTAAAGTAAGAAGCAGGAAACGTCGCTCATAAAGTTAATTGCGATGTGGGAATTTCATTAACTTGAGACAATGCTGCGGGAAAACACATTGCATAAATTATAAAAATGGTAAAGCTTAGACTGAATTAATTAATATTATTTTTCATTTATGTTACGTTTAACAACTCCTTACCCTTAATTCTTTAGAGTTTAATATGGATTCATTCATCAACGGTGCTGCCGTTTTACGATGAAAATATTTAGTAGGAAATACGCCACCGCGCAGATTTCATTAAGATTTTTCTGAATAAAATAAAAAAAAAACAAAAAACATTTAAAAACCGACCAATAACTTTACCAATAGAAATAAATAATATAAAAATCAGCGAGTAACCTATGCTATACTTAATTTTATACTATTTTTTGCCCGCAACTTCGTTTGCTTTGTATATATTATGTGAAAGAAATAATAATAATATAATATTACTAGGGATTATCTATTACTAGTGAACCCGCACCGGCTCGCACGGATGGCAAATGTTCAAAATTACTAACACGTTTATTTCGATAAGGATTAATACTGAATTAAAAAAATTATGTCGAAAATAACGTACGAATATGCAATTTTTATTCATATTGCCTATTCCATTGTCAATAGCCTAATTAATTTGCATAGACTGCGAAGAAGTCGACGTGACACGAAACCGCGTGTGTACCACCGTACAGCTACTGTGCGGATGAATAATGGATAGAGCTCTTCCGAGCAGGCGCTATTGTTCCCGAGATCTTCTCCTGCCCTCCTTTGAAATGGTCCGATGAATGGTGACAGTACAATAACATGAAATAACCAAAAGTGCCTTTCTCATTTCAGATGTACTACTGTTTGAAGTAAAACTAATAGACAATTTCTCTCGTATTAGAGCGTTGTTCTTTTTATTATTATTTTTAAGAACAAATGCATTGGCATTATTGGCAAACATAGAATGCTATAGTTTCTGCCAAGGCATCTCGGAAGACGGCCACAAGACACTAAAATAAGTGATGATTTATTTTTTCCCATTATTTAAACGTTCAAACAACAATGTTAGCACTTGTAAACATTAACAAGTTTTGTGAGCAGGATGGTATCCATGACAACGCGGGTATATCGATCAGCGGACACGTGCTCGTACGACTGACGCTAGGGGGCCGGCAGTTACAGCCTGACACGGCCATAAAGCTCGCTCCGGGTCGAGGGGCGTGCGGGTCTAGAGTCGTGGTTTGTTCAGTCTTACACACTGACAATTAAATAGTAAGGAGTATTTTCAAATAGCACCAATTTAGGTTCTATTAATTTATCTACAGTCATGTAACGAATAGTTCTCGACTACTAATATTATGAGAAATCAGTATAAGAGTTACAAGAGTACTCATTTCATTCTCCGAGACCCCGGGAGGACCCCGGAATATTAAATTTAAAAAATTCGCTGTCGTTGACGCGCGTCTATCCCCGCATCGCGTTCGCGTGTCGAATCTCGGATGTAAAGAGCGATAACTGCAGGCCCTAGGTAAGAGCCGCGTGTACACAATTGTCTGTCTGCAGCACATACGGCTCGCAGGGGGCAGAGGCACGCCATGCTCACGTGAGTACTGGTACGTACCAGTACTCACGAGACGCTGCGCGATGGTATTGTGCAAATTGGCTCGATAGATTATATAGAGTAGAACAATACCTACTTCAAAAAAAAACATTGAAAGTAGGTATTCATTTTACATTTCACCCTAACATCTATGTTGATTAATGTTTCTACAATGGATTCATAACAACTTTTTATGTGTTGATGTTATTAAAATTTATAATCTAGCTATATCGTTGACCATTTAAACTAAGACCATACAAACAAACCTTGTAAAAGGAGATGGTGTTTAAGATCTTAGATCGAGAAAAATCCCTAGCTGTTAATAAGACGTCAATACAAACATTAATTAGACAAAATAAAATATTCAGCTAGCGTTTATAGACAGACATACCTTCGTGGAATGTTATTTTTTTTTTTTGTTTTATAGTAAACTTGTAGGGTAGTGTAATGAGATAGCAGTCGCGATATACCGTGGCATAGTCAAGCTAATACAAGTCTTAAATTTCTAAGTATCATAGGGAACCTTGTGTCTATAAGGCACTCAATAGACCGAACATTATTGCACAGCTATTGCACTCACAGCGCCCGCTTCAGCCTCCGCTGCCGGCGCCACTATGACCTTAAACCTGCCTCAGTGTTGCGTGACCAATCTTTAATGCAAACTACGTTCGTTGCAGACTATAATTAAAAAGTAGCGAGTATAATTATACAGGCACGCTGTGTACCTGCACCTGTGTACCTTTTTAGTATCCACAATTAGGATTAAATACGATAATCTATCCTGTAGGGCGTCTGCTTCGACTTTTGACACGCAACTACTACACCACAACTTTATTCGGCCCGACGGTAGACAGGCATGGCGATGGCTGCTCGACTTTTATAGGCATATTTCTGTTCTCACTTCACGCTGCATCGAGATATTATGAAATATGTAGGAGTTATCTCGTGACACAATAATATTATTCGTACTCAGAATTGCCACAAAATCCAATCGACTACAACTTTCGCACTTCCCTATTGCCCTTCCTCCTCACCGATGATAACTAACATTCGCATCACTAAATATTTGGATTTACAAAACGATTTACCGTCAAATTACATAAATAGAAATGATGCGTGAAATTGAAAAGCTGGAGAAGGCAGCGGCGCGGGACCTCCCATTACATTACTAATAATAAGATTTTTGCTCATCCTGATTTTCTGTGCTGTCGCTAGTAAACTATATCGAATATTTTGTAATGGTAAAAACCGCGACAAATCTATAAATACTGATATCTATCAATCCGGCAAGTTTTTTTTACCATAAAAGTCCATTACAGTACTGTTAATACAGTAAATGGGGACTTCTCTTCCAGTAATGAATATGTACATAGTTACTATCATCGGAAAGTTGCCGAGTAAACACTGGATGTTGAGGAAGTATTCACATATCACAAAACAATATCGAATGGTGTGGTCGAACTACTTATAGGCGATATGAAGTGCGCCGCCGCCGTAGTACGGCTTCTTAATCTTCGTCATAGCAACAACGTCCGTCTCTCCGTACATACTCCGCATCATAGACACCTCGTACTCGAGCTCGAAGGTATTTTAAATTTCACTGAGTTCTGCAGCATGATTTGCTGAGCACTCTCTATTTTAATTGCACGCTAAATTTATTCTACTGAAGCAAATTTTTATTTGTTTTCAAATTTGAAGTGCGCAATTAAGTTGCAATGTACGAGTATTTGGATGACAACTCCATCGTGCACTCAAAATAACGAGGATATCGCAAAATATTAATGAACAAACAAATAGGGTTTGTTTTCCCAAAATACTGTCAAAAACCAGAACATTTCGAATCCTAAGTTATGAACTATCAGAGCAAAATAAAAATGACTAATAAATAATTAGTATAGTAAAAATGGTTAACGGGAAGTTAAAAACATTAACAAAATATTAAATATGCATACTAATTACACACAAGTGCCAAGCAAAAATATTAATCTCTAAAAATTCTTTAACGCGCGTTTTATGGAAATTTGTAATTAAATTAAGAGTAGGAAAGTTTTCTCCAAATTGCGCAAAGGCACGTGGGGAGGCATTACACGAAGGTTACTCAATTACTCAGGTTCAAGAATGAGGGACAGGCAACTTTCAGTTTAGGTAACGCAGCATATTGCCTCGCGTTAAACAGATTGGAAACCGTGTCGACATTGCCCTTGCTAACGATGGATTAACTCGAGGCTTATTCGGAGCACTCGGCAACACGCGTATCATTTTCATTTCTTAGTATACATTTTTTTAAAATAAAAAGTGCATAGGTAGTCTTGTCTCCAGTTGTGAGTCACAAATGCTATCATTTTTATAGAAATGAAAAAAATAAAAAGCTTAAAGACCTTTAAGAAACGATCATACTTCTTCCCACTAATAAGCGACTAAATTATCAAAATGTAGTCCATAATTCTTAGACATGAAATCCTGAAAAACACTGTTTTGTACACGTAATACTCGTAGTATTAGTTGCTGAATTTACAGACCGTGTTTGTTTAATTCTCTTAAATGAGCTAAGATTCAACAATTAGCTCGCACTTTATTACTGTCAAAGATGTGATCATCCACTGCAGCTACTAATACAAAGAAATGTCTTCCAGTAATATAGAAAGGCTTTACTGTTTTTTTTTATAAAAAAATATGTACTATATATTTTAAGTAGATTGCATCGATTTTTGCATGGATCGACATGGAAACACGGCACATAACTGACCGAATGCTTATACGAGTCATAATCTCTGTTATAATTAAGGCGGCGGACATGCAAAATGTTCCCTTGCTTCGCAATGTGAAAACGTTTACACCGCTCACTCACAAATGCTGGCAGAAATACTACTTACTTTTTCGGAACATTTAAATGATTTTTTTAATTGTTTTATTTTTATTGCAATTCATATTTAAATGAAATCCTGTGAATTTGCTCTGCAAGCGTTGGTCTACATGTACATATGGTATGGTAACAATAAATGCGAATAATTTGTATGGTACTTAATTTTTCTTTGTCGACTGTTCATGATTCACGAAATATATGATATTTAAATGTATTAAACTTTGAAGCATCAATATCATGATCCCAATCTGTCTTATAATTGAATGACATTTACATTAGCAATGCGTGTGCAGTGCGTACTCACACAAAAATTTTGCCCATGAATGTTGACCAGACAAAAGCCTGAGTCAGCGTGCGGAAACGCCGCGGGGCGGGAGCGGCGGGTTAACAGGCGCCGTGTCACTTGAACGATTTCGCGCGCTTTTCGTTGTCACTGTCTGCCCACGATGGGTCGTGGTCGGCGGGCCGGAGGCGACTGAACGGCTTACGAGCGTTTGCAGCGAAGGGGTTTGCTATGGCTGATGCGGCTCCCCTCCGACATTTTGGGCTCATGTATTGACGACTCGGTTTCAGATAAGACGAATATATATATTAAAAAAAACTTAATACAACAGATCATGGAACAAGGAAGAAGGATTATTTATCCTAATTATAGATAATTCTATAACGAAACTTATAATTTATCTAACAAGTTCGATCGTTAAACAACTATTACCGCACTGTTACTATTCAAAATATTATCAGAAACGCGAACTACATGAGCAATTTTATGATGAAATTTAACTTATAATAATGATTATTAAATGAAATATTAATGATTATCTCGTTATTATTATATTATATTATGGAAAAAATAAAAACAGTTTGATAGGATATGTACAAGACAAAATATAAGTTAGCAAAAATCCGCTATCGCAGTATCGCTAAATATTTTAATACAAAATATTGCACTTGCTAAAATTGTGAAACATAATGTTAGATCTATATTTATTTATTTAATATAAATTGATCCTTTCGAGTTCTTTTGGTTTTGGCGCAGTAGCAGACATTCATTAATTAAATTAAACGTACTAGCGTATAAGCTTTGAATAAATAAAAACGCCTTATTAAAAAAGAGGAAACCGTGCCGGGGTTATTGCATAACATTGACTTTTTGACATCCGGCGATCGTTCAATGGGTGGAGGCTCGCACAAGGTACGGGGTTAGCTTAACAAGTTTTCACTTTATCAGTTCTCACATTTTATGGGCATGCGAAAAACTTTTCCTTTTGCTTCGTCAATTTTTTTTATTTTACTTTTTGTCGTAATTTTGATAATCATTTTTTTTATTATATTTAAAATTTTGATAATAAAATGTTCTTTATAGAATCATCTCTTTGTACCCAAAAATTAAGCAATTTAATAATAATGTTTTCTATTAAACTGTTATACACCCAACATAAAGTTGACGGGTTTTCCTTTATTACCTAATCTCCCTTTTAATCCAAGGATTATTTTTGCGACATAGTATAAAGCGATACAGTAGCTGGTAGAAGACGAGTTTCTATCTTTTAACACCCATTTTGAATTTAATTACGTTTTATCTATCTATTTACATATTTATCTTTTGGGACGGAATATTTTATCGTAAGTTTTTACCGCCTGCATTATGTCTCATTTAATAATGAACAGAACAATAATTTTATCTAAAAAGTATGGGTTGAATGACAGTTAACATTTCAGCGGTACCTATATCTGTCTACCACTTTTAGCTTCAATAGATAGGAGCTTACATTTATTATTTATCTATTTATTAGCAACTAGCGACCCCGCCCCGGCTTCGCAAGGATGGCAAAGCGTATCTTCAGATTTTTTTCTGACACCAAGTACTGGCATATAGGTTTTTTAACGATTGACGTGATAATAAATCCCCGTCTATTAGTGAAAACTGTATGAAAATCGGCGACATCTTAGAGACAGGGTTTTACATGAACAAGAAAGCGCCCGGCCGTGAATGTCTATTTCGCGTCATCTGTTGTAATTTTCGGTTGCGCCGTAGTCTTTATTATTTTATATTATACAGAACGATTTAGTGCAAAAAAGGTATGTTCAAAACTACGATTGAAAAACCGTTTATTTGGATAAAATAGCGTCGTACGAGTAAGTAGGGTATAAGTTTTGATTGATTTTTTAAAGAAAAAATGTTTGTGAGACAACCATAGTATATAAGAGATATGCCATCAAAACGTTTTATTTAGAGATTATTTTTGAAAATCTACAATTCCCTCCTACATCGTTTTTATGTATGTCCCATGGTATAGCCTATGTAATTGTAAGGGTTATGAGGTTCGGTATAAAGAATCAGAATGATGGTGAAAACCATTCTTAAATATGTTGCGTGTTTTAGAGTTTCTTAGCGGAAAAACAGATCCCCAAAAAGCAACTTCGTTTTATATTATGTAAAGATTAGCAATTAAAGACTACTACCGGCGTGTGGCTTAGACGCCATTGCCGCGTCTGCATTAATACTGCCAATGCAGTTGACTGCTATTTCACGCCGTAAGTTCATTAAAATGGCGCTAGACATATATAGAGTTTAACTGCGTATTCTGTATATATTCTATCTAATGCTACAGACACCAAAATAACTTCCGTAATGACTCAAATACTATTATACCAACAGATCAATATATGATGTACTTTTCATCTAAATATGGATGGGAAATTCTGTGGGAGAAAAATAAAATGAATGAAGTTACAATCAGTACCAGCTACTCGATGCACCATCTAAAGCATGGAATGCACTTGTATAGCATTTCCATGACATATAAAAATACACTTCAAGTATGACCAACATGTGAAACTTCATAAAATTAATAAATTAAATTATTAAGCTTATTTTAAATTTAAAAATCAAATAAATTTCACATGAAATAAATGCATTCAATATAAGTGATATCGATTGTGCACTCACAATTATGAATTAAAAATGAGCGATGAGGTAAGACAAGGATGAGTGTTGTCATTCTTTACACAAAGCAAGCCGACATGTTACGTGGCTTATCACGGGATAAGCTTGTTAACCTTGTCCATGTGGAAGATATGCATTCAAGCCGTTAACAACAGATACACAACCCTAAATTACCGCCAATTAGCCACTTTAGTTTGGTAGCCAACATAATAATGTTATTGGAACCTTAAGCCACTCCAATCAGAATCGAGGATGATTATTTTGTACCATATAACAGTATCATCTCCCTGCTCTTTTCCCACGTAGGGTTGGCACAGTATATGCTACTCTTCCATATTTCCTCTATTCACTCTGTTGCATTTTGGATTTTATTGAATCTCATAAATTAGATATATATGTTTAATTATTTTTTACTTTTACTCACTGTTATAAATTGTTCTTTATTGCTTGAATGCTTTGAACAAGTATAATCATTGCTCGGTCTAGGTTTTCATGCATTTAACATTCTATGATGACAGATTCTATGATGTTGCTCAGGATATATGAAATGATTTTCATTTAAAACTAAAACTGGTTTGGAATCTTATATGATAATTAAATGATTAAGAAAATGTAAATATTTCATCTAGAAAGCATTTGTTTCTCTGATGTTAATTTCTAACATTCAAATTTTAGTTTCCAAGTCATTTTGTCTTAAATTCCAATGACAAGATGACTTCTTGTCATTAAGTAATTGGAATATTTTCATATGAATAAACAGTGTATATGCCAATAATTACAGATACAAAATATTGTACAAAATAACTTAGACATAATATATAATAATTAAAAATGTGTGAGATGGCTAAGCTCCTGTGTAAAGTATGCAAGAGTGTAGTATAAAATATATTGAATAGACAATTTAAGAATCATAAATATGAAAATCTAGTAAACTATGTGTATCTAGTATACAAACATCATGATTTAATTTGCACACAAAATTGTGTTTATAATAGGATTTTGAAATTGGCTATAGTTTATACGTCTATCTTAAACGAAGTATAAATACATGTACATAATAACATATATTTTTGTTATATTAACCTGGTGTGTGGACGGATGTAGTTGCATTTTGTGTGTACTTTGGGAATGTCGTCAGAGGGTACCTTAAAATCGGGCGCGCTGTGCTCTCCCTGCTCCATGCCTCTTACGAAACAATACGACAATTTTATTAATAAAAGTAACTAATTTTCGTTATAGAAATCTTATTGCATTATATACAAATATTTAATCAATTTCAAAACGTAATCAGCAGTAACCTTATGACAATACCATAATAATTTAATATTTGTAATAATAAAAAGTTATTTAGCGCCAATCGCGCAAGCAACATATAGCAGGAAGCGTTAACATAACACCGCATACGCCAAAACATACACAAATCGATATCTTTATGCGGTAATAGTGAAATGTTACAAATTGCTTCTCATGTCATTAATTTAATGTATTATTATCATAATATACTATTACTACTTACGATTCTGAAACTAAATTTTCTTCGCCGATGTTTTCCGGTCGAAGATCTTTTCAAGACTGTAAATTTCACATTTCTGTTTTATTTTTGTAGAGTTTTTGTTTGTTTTAGCTAAAATATCACAATTTTGATAGATCCATCTTTTCGTGTTTCAAATTTAGCACACGCGCGTCATACAGAATTATAGATACGTTCCTATGTATGGAATGTTTTATTGAAACTTTTATCTTTTCAAATTGATATTGGGAAAATATAATTATAAAAATTGTTAAAATTACAACGACATCATAGAATTTCAGTTACAATGTGATATGTCATAAAGCCGATTAAAGTGCAGGTTTATAATCTGTAGCCATGGTTTAACCACTCATGTATATTTTGTCTGTGATCTTCAAAAAAAATATTTTTGTTTTGTTTCATATTGTAATATTGTACTGCATTCTATTTGTATAAATATTATCTGAAGATCATAACATAACATTCCACTTTTCTTTTAGTTTTTTAAACATTACAATGACGGAAGTTCAGTTACAAGAATTTAAACTTGAGCCAGATTCTGAACTTCGTTTTGAGGTTGAATCTAAAAATGAAAAAGTAGTCCTAGAGGTAATATATGTAAAATAATTTAAAACTCTATTATCTTTAAATATTGTTTAATAAAGTCATCTGCCTATTTTATGTACAATTTCATGTACAGGTTAAAAGTGGCTACGCCGAACTCTTTGGAACAGAATTGGTTAAAGGGAAACCATACGAATTTCATACAGGTGCTAAGGTGGCTGTGTTTACGTGGCATGGCTGCACTGTTGAGCTCAGAGGCAGGACCGAAGTTAGCTATGTGGCGAAGGAAACACCAATGGTAAAACTTGGTCAAAATTCAAGTGACATAGCAAGGGGAGTGAAATAGGTTGGAAAAAGAGGAGAAAGGGATGGCAAGGTTAATGCAGCAGCGCAATTTTTAATTGTACTAACACCTCTGTTACACACAGGTGTTCTGAGAGATTGTAATACTCAAATTTAATAAATGTAACAGCACAATAAATCATAAAATTGAACATTTCCAGATTCATGGTATCTCTTCCCTCAAAAGATGTAATCGTAATTCGTTATTAATTGAATGAAATATTAAAAAAAACATGTCATATTTGCAATGAATATATGCACCAACAAAATATTGAGAAATCCTTTTATTAATTAGCCTGCTAACTTTCTAACCAACTACTAATTCCTCATCTAAAATATTATTGCAGGTAATTTATCTAAATGTACATGCAGCATTGGAACAGCAGAGAGTTGCTGCGGAGCAGGAGAACACCAGGGGTCCAGTGACCATGATTGTGGGCCCTGGAGACGTGGGCAAGTCCACTCTCACCCGCTTGCTGCTCAATTACGCTGTCCGGATGGGCAGGAGGCCTATATATGTGGATTTAGATGTTGGACAGGGGCACATAAGTGTCCCAGGGACTATTGGTAATGACTATTTCTAATTGTATTTATTTTGGCCGCTTTGTAAATGTCTAGGCATATCTAGTGAATGTCTTCTAAGAAAAAATAAATGCTTCAACAGCTTTCATTGTAAACTTTAGAATCAGTTTATGGAAAATAAATTATTTTTTTATTCATCAGGTAAAACAGCATATGATATGCTATCAATTGTTACATTTTATTAAACCATTACTATAACTATCATTTAATAAAATGTTGCAGTATTACTAATAAAATTCTATACACTATAACTCACTACAGAGTGGCAGTAGTGGTAGATGTTCCACAAAAACTTATATTAGTCAAATTAGTGACATCCTTAAGAAAGACAATATAAAGAGTACTCACAACTGATGTATGGATGTAGAAGTGAGTGAGGTGTGCCAGGATAGCAGCAAATTAAAATATATAATCTGCCTACCTTGGACTATGGGCACAAGTGCTATGCTAATTCACAGGGTGTTTGTTTCATTCATGTAATTAAATGTTGTCAGGGGCACTCCTTGTGGAGCGTCCGGCGTCGATCGAGGAGGGCTTCAGCCAGCAAGCCCCGCTGGTGTACCACTTTGGTCACAAGTCCCCCGAGGAGAACTTAGAGCTGTACAACACAATAGTATCGAGGCTGGCAGAAGTTATCGCTGAGAGGTGTGAAAATAATAAAAAAGGTAAAATTCGTTCACTGTTGTGTCTATGGAACAATTGTTATTAGCATTTCCTTAGTTACAGGTGTGCTCCATCGTTCATTTTCAATATGAACAAGATAGCTCCTCTAGATAAGGTGACATAATTAGACTTAATTTTTTGTAACTTAATAATAAAAAATGCTTCAACCAATTTCATTGTAAAGTTCAGAATCAGTTTATGGAAAATTAACGATTTTTTTTATTAATCATTCCCTATTCTTTGTCTTTTGAATTGAGTTTGTATTAGCATGAAGGTGCTACTTGTCTGCTGGAGTTGTTACCAAGTTGTATTTGGTTTCAGCATCAACATCTGGAGTCATCATAAACACGTGCGGCTGGATCAAAGGCGCCGGCTACAAGGTGCTAACGCACGCGGCGCAGGCCTTTGAGGTTTGTCACAATGGCCTCTTGCAAGTCAATGGTTACACTGATACATATGTTCTACATTTGCTATTTACAATAATTGTTGTGTGAAATTGACTGAAAAAATTTATATTTGAACATTGATTACTACTTTTTTCAGGTGGATGTGATACTAGTATTGGATAATGAGCGATTATACAATGAGCTGAAAAGGGATATGCCCAAGTTTGTGAAAGTTGTGTACCTGCCCAAAAGTGGAGGGGTAAGTGGAATTTCAAATATATTCTTACTATTTTTAAAGGTAAATTAAAGATGAAATTATTTAATCATTTTATAACTTTAAATTTATTTTTTAGTTATAGTTATTTACTTTTTTATAATTTATTTTGATGAATGAGTGAAATAATTTTTATTATATTGCAATGCTATAAAATGGCCGGTTCAATTAAGTGTGAATAGCGCATGAAACGGAATTAACGAATGAGTGAATGTGTCGCGGCAGGTGGCGGAGCGGTCGCCGGCGCAGCGCGCGGAGGGCCGCGACGCGCGCATCCGCGAGTACTTCTACGGCCGCCGCACGCCCTACTACCCCCACTCCTTCGACGTCAAGTACTCCGACCTCAAGATATACAAGGTTCGTTTCGACACATATTTCAAGAGTAATACAAACTTAACCCATTCAATGCGGCGCACGCCGGCGTTTACGTTAAAAACGACCCGCATCTGGCTAGTGAGAGCAAAATTTGTTGCTGCATTGAATGGGTTAACACTTACACGCGTATGCGCGTAACACTTTATTAGCATGTGGATTTAAGAAAAATTTAAAAGGCTAACTATGTAATTCTTATTGAGATACTAAAGTAAACTAAAAAAAATGCTGTTTGAGTTTGTAAATAGACAAATCAATATTTATATGCAAACAATTTTCTTACTTTTAAAGTTATGGCAATTAAACATTACTCCTAATGTGCCAAAACAGAGAAGAGTTTCAGATACTACCCAGGTTTTTGAGAAGCCGCCTGCCTCGCGCAGCCGCGTTGCGATAATCTGCTCTCAGCAGTGTTTCTAAAACCTGACGGATCAATTAACACTAAGCGACCCGCAGCTTATTCGCCCTCCTTATTACATAAAAGAAGCTAATAACAAGTTGTAATGTGTTGGTGTGCAGGTGGGCGCGCCTTCGCTGCCGGACTCGTGCATGCCGCTGGGCATGCGCGCGGAGGAGGCGCTCACCAAGCTGGTGAGCGTGTCGCCCGGGCCGGCGCTGCAGCACCGTCTGCTGGCCGTCTCCTTCGCCGCCGAGCCCGACGACCACGTGCCGCACTGCAACCTCGCCGGCTTCGTCTGCGTGTGAGTGAGACATGCCACGCCATCTCTAAAATCTTGACCGGGATAAAATTTACTAACGATAGTGGCACAAACCCACGTATAAGTATGGTTGTAAACCATATTCAGGGAAATTTAGCAAACCAAATTCTACGTACTTTCTGTTTTCTACAAGATCTATACATTTGACTATACAGCTTTATACTCCGTCTTTTCTTATATGTGGCCTTCATTCTAAGATTCCACCTACTAGAGGTAGGGCGTTTATACTGGAACAAGTTTTGATACTAGATTTCACTCGATACTCCTAAATACTGAGTGTCATAAAACCAAACGAAAGCGAATCGAGTATTTAGAAATACTAAGAGGGCGCCACTCGTACTCCGGGCCTTAAAAGACGCAACTGAAACGCGACGCGCGCTCCTACGACGGACAAATGTGTGAAACGAAAAACCGACTTTATTTTTCACACACTCCTTTGAGTACCGAACGAAAATCGGCTTAGGAATTAAGATCTTTCTTAATAATAAAAAGCGAGAGTGTGATTCAATGAATGCGTGGTGAGTGTAATAGAAACTCGACCTAAAATCGACCGTAATTTCTGCGAAATAGACAGTGTTTCGTATTTTTTTTATGTTCCAAGTTTTTCAATTTAATAAAAGTTTTGCAATTCGTTTGACTGTGGTTTGTATTGTTTTGTAAATTTTTGTAAGTTTTGTAAAAATTTGGGGGTGGTGCTGGTTTAAACAATAAATACTAAGGTCATCCAAATTAGATTGAGCGATTTAGTTATGGTGGTGGTGCTAAATAGATACTTGTTTATTTTATATTTTGTAAATATATATTAATAGATCAGGTTGGCAACTAATAAACCCGCCATCTCACAGTACAAGATTATTTTATTTTTTAGAGAACTAAATACAATTATTTCTCAATAATTTAAGCAACATCGTTTTCTATCACCTGTCGCCAACGCGTTGGTAAAGACAATACCTTCCCTGTAGAAGTCTTTCGGTTTTTGACTGAAGAAGTCAGTGAGTCTGGTGAATACGGTGGGTGGGGAAGGACAGTCCATCCAAGTGAAATTATTTTTTCACGAGTCACTAGCTATATGGGGTCGGGCGTTGTCGTGTAAGAAGTACACTTTACTTTGATTTTTTGGTACTAATCGCAATACGACCCAGTTGGTCACAGTAAATCTTAGCTGTGATTGTACTGTTAGTTGGCAAGAGCTTCCAGTAAATAATTCCATTTATTCTCCACGACACACTCAAAAGAACCTTTTTACTTGTGTCAGGTTTTGGTGTCGGTACGCCCGTTTCCCCAGCTCGAAGCCACTGG
>DWLR01000781.1:0-22109 GCA_018246295.1 Papilio alexanor hazarajatica | reverse complement strand
CTCTCTGCTTAAAGGCCCCTAAGTCGTATCGGTTTGGAAATACCGCTGGGGACAGATCATTCCACAACGCGGCTGTGTGAGGTAGGAAGTTCCGCGAGAACCGCACGATTTTAGCTTAACGGCTACATCGAAAGGTTTTTTATTATTTTAACCTTAATTATTCTATCAACACGTTTACTTGCTATACTAATTGCAAGAAAAGTTCGTTTCTCATTGCGAAACAACGCTTTCCATATTCATGAATTATAAAAACAAACTTCGGGAGAAAACTCTCTGCTTTTTTTAAGTACTGTGTATTTCTTACCTTTTTATAATTTATTTAAATAAACAAAGTAATAAAAGGTAATGTGAGAAGTTGGTATCAGCAAAAAATATTTTACGAAGTTTAGCTGTGAGGTGTTCATTTGATTTAGAAAGTTTAGGTCCTGATTTGGAATTAATTGTTTAATAAAGGATAACAATGGTTAACTAATTAATAGAACTTAAATAGAACTTATTAATTTTGATTAATTAATAGAACTTAAGAAAGAACTTACCAGTTATTCCCCGTGTATGAAAGGAAGTCATAGGAAAGCCGTGGAAGGTCAACCTGCTGATTTTCTTGATTTTTTTTTAAATTTTATAGTAGGAACAGACAAATGGGCAAGGTTCAACGTACACGTTTCTGCAGACAAGATGAGGGTTATGCCTAAGAGGAAAGGGAAGAGAGGAGAACAGAACTTAAAGCAATAATTTAATAGTAAAAGAAAAGAAACTAGTAGTCCCTCCCCTGGAGTAAATATTCTTTTAACTCCACTGCCATGCTACTATTAAGGCAAGACTGGAGATTTGACTCATTCATCACCCAACGGATCAGATGAGTGCAGAAATAAAAGTCTACTTTCTGTTCATGTCCTTTATATGTATGAAAGAAAGTCTGGAAAATTCACTCGAAAAATGAACCGTTTAAAAAAACGTTTAATTTTTTATTCCTTTAAACAGACAATAAATTATACAAGGATAATAATCGTTCTTTGCGAGATTTAACGGGTCACTGGTTGTTATAATAGAACGGCGAGAGAACTATAACATCGCTTTATCATCGCTTTAGAAATGTTACCGTTTAGCGAGCTATGTTAAACGGCACGTGAATTTAATGCGAGAGAAATATTAACATTTATGAGAATTTATTCATGACGATATTAAAGGAAAAAGCTATTTGCGGTTATCGTTTTATGCAAATACATCATGAGTACAACAAAAACTACTCTATGGCCCATTATAATGTTGGCGTATTGTATGGAATCAAAGTAAGAGTACAGTAAAAAGGTCAACACTCCAGTGAGCGTAAGTCGGACCTCAGTTGAAATAACACTACAACATTATAGCTTAACTTACTGAATAACTTTTTGTCGACTAGTAGAATTTAGTACATTTAATTCTCATTTAAATATTCATTTCATCACAACGTGGAGATAATGTCACTTTATACTTAAGCAGTATGTGTATGTTATTATAATATTACCTTTTACGAAATTTTAAAAAAATAAATAAAAGTATTTTTCATGCGAAAACCAACTACATTTTATGAATACATTCAAGCGTTGATTTACACTCAAATATTGGTATTTGAGTGTAAATCTGTAAAGTCCTGTTAAAATGAATTTTATAAATGTTACAATTGATTTCCCAGTATACGTTTCGAACCTCGATTGAACTTCCCTTTAATAATCTCTACGTGTAACAGGTAAATAAACAAATTGCCACAGTTATAGCATATATTTCTGTAAAAACAATTTATACTTCGTATATTATCCATTACATTGTATAGTGATATATTTGAACAGGTAATTAATTTTTCTTTTGAAATATTAAAACTTTAAAACTTGCCCCTGCTGCAAATTTGATTTCCCTAAAGAGACGTGTTCTGTTGAAATGTCCAACATAAAATATAAAACATTGCGTTGTTTATTACAACTGTTACATATTTTTAGGGCACTGTTCGTTTTAAAATTTTTGAAAATATTTTTACGCCTTGTTACACTCAAGACTACTTTCGCTTATCTGTTTTTAACAGGTTCAGCTAACCTTTTCTTTTTTATTCGATAAAAGTTCCGAAACTCGATGCCATCTACCAGGACCAATTGTTAATTTAAACCGTCCCAGGATCCACTCAGATACACACAAAAATGTTCTTTAAAAAGCTGTTTAGAAGTTCAATAACTTACTACTTACTTAATTCTAATAAAGATTGTTCTCAAAACATTTCATTTTAGAAATATGTTAAAAAAAAATTAGTATGATGGATTTGACGGATGATTTATATCGAACTATGGTTCTCCTAAGTGTACATTGTCAAAGTGTATAACTTGGTAACGCGATCGTGAGACGCTTGGATGAAAGAGACAAGGTCAAAGCCCGCGTCCATTACCCTTAATTAGATTTCCCTGTAGAGCCACTACGCCCGTAGCAATACGCTACGAATACCGTGAAAAGCTATTCGCAATGAAAATAAAATAGCGTTCGCTTTATGATTAATGAACTAAAACGTGTCCAGGGCTGACAAAAACATTTAAAATTATTTTACTCATCGATTTCGGTAAATATAATCGAGTAACCCATATAAACCCATAAATCATAGGCACGTTCTTAGCAAACCTCTCTGACTTCTTCTACATATCAAACCAAACTAAAACCTAAAGTTTGTAAACATCTTTGCCTTAGCTTAAACATTAAACTTTATATAATATATAAAAATCTTATAAAATATTTGAATAATAAAGCTAATATTTGTAATGTTTCTCATATTACCTTATAACTTAAGTCATCCATATTATACACAAATATACATTTCCGAAGAAAATATAAATATAAAATAGTCTAATGGCCGTCTCCTATAGTAAGTGACATTTGTTTGTTTATAGTTCTTTATTTGGAACTGGGTATTGTTTACCTTTTCGGCAATTATTATGAATTGTCTACTGTGCAACTCTCCACGTGTCGTACAAGTTTCTTTTTCGAAAATGGATCACTCCCGATTAAAATAACATCATGGTGATTAATTAATAATTCCGCTTGTCTAATTTAAGTGTCTCAAGGAGAATTTGAAAAGATATGAATAAACAGGACAGAAAAATGTACTGCGTTTTTGTAAGATCTGCAGTAATTTAAAACATACAGCATCAAACTATGGTTATCGTCATGTCACTATGATTTGATAGTCACGCCATTAAAATAGAATTGACGGACTGAATGGTTAAATTTAGGAGCATTTATTATTAATAATACCACAGATTCGTGTTTCTGTCGATGATAAAAAAAATATTTTGGAAAGTGAGATATTTCTTATTGGTCAGCTATAATATCAAAGGGAATAGAAATAAAAATCAATTTCAGTCCACTTCGTACCAATACAAGGCCGTTAATAATAATGGATGGATTTATTGTCTCCCAGCGAACGGAACGCCGGCGCAATCTAAACACAAATCATTCATAATAAATTGCTCTTCCATTGTGCACGACGACATTATGCTTCAGTGTACGGAACATGGAAATTATGATATGAAAGGTCTGATTGATATGAACTAATGAGAATGTAAAGTTTTTTTTTTTTCAAAAAAAAGTGGCAAACGTGCTTGCAGATTATCCGATGTTAAGTGACTGCGACCCACAGACAACTGCAACAAGCAATTGCAGATGTGTTTAATGGACAGAGGAGAGGATAAACAGAAAAAAAAATTCAATGCCCCTTACAATCTTTTCCTTATTAGAAAAGGGTGAAGAAGACTACAACTGGGCCTCTGGCACATCATTCATCAGGAGCAACGCAATAAACTTCTACTTTACGGCTGTGTTCTGTGAGGTCTTGATATTTCACCGGTCGAACCGGCCCGTTCGGCAGATGATGAACCGATGTTATTGTTGCGGGCTCTACCACTGTTTAAATCAATTAAAAGCCAAAGTTGTTACTTAAAACATGAGTGGTTAAATCTATCGACCCTACTGGTACAAAAATCACAAAGAGAAAATACGCAGAATCGCACAAACATAATAAATAATTTTGCACCTAATTTAATAAAGAAAACAAAATATGACAAAGGTCCTTTGGGAGGAGTTTTTGTCGGTATATTGTTTTAATCGAGTCCGGGTACATGTTACCCTTTTATCGAAATAAAATCGTTTGATACATTTTAATAAAACATAAATACACTTATTATCGCAGATATTTAGAAATTTATTGTAAGACGTAAATATCGATATTTATTTAATTAGGGGAAAACGTGAATCTGGTCGCTCAACATTAAGTGATGCGACGCTCTTGGACACTCACAACACCAGAGACCAAAGGCCGAAGGCCGAAGAAGGAAAGATTACGCACTCTTCGTGAAGGCCCCTAATTCATAATGGTTTAGAAATACCGCGTACCAATAATTCAACTTTCAATTGATCAACGGTGGTTAATAACATGACTGTGTTGGGAGGGCGTAACATAGTGGGGCATATCTTAACAATATTTTGTTTCCCTAATTCATAGACATAAATCATCGCTTTTATATTATCAAAGACTATGTAACTACCACTATGGAGTTTAACAATGTGAGAGCTTATTTTCCACGTAGCACTGCCAACCTTGACTTACTTAACTCTCAATGAATAGTACCCCTACTAAGTTTTTCCCATACCAATTTTGGATTATATTATGTTGAAAATATGATCTTAGGTTGATTCCACAGACAACCACATATTTGTTCATAATTTTTAAAATTAGGGTTTTTAAATTACGACTTAGGGTCAAGAAAAGAGCGTACTCCTTCCTAAAAGACAAGCAACGCATCTACGGTTCCTCTAGGGTTGCGGACAGAGGTTTTCTCTTAAACCCTAAAAAACGTATCAATCATTCTGAAATACTGATACCAGCAATCTGTTCCAACCCAACTTCACGACTTGAAACTAAAGTCTGGCCTTTTGAGTAAATGGAACGACAGTATAAATTTACAAAATTTGGAAATAAACGATGCCAAGAAAACTAAAGTCTACAAAGCATCAATTTATTTAAATTGCATATAGTAGGGGTAACGCAGCCGATAATCAGGTCAGGGATAAAGGCTAAGAGTTGTGCAATTGTAGCAGCATCTATTGTCTAATATTGTAACATACAAAGATCGAATGAGTTTAAAAATTTGCATTAGAATTTAAAGTAAGATTATGTAAAAAATAAGGTACGTGCTTTTACACATAATTAGCTCAAAACTTATTTTCATTGTGCAATTAAATAAGTAGTCATCGCTCTAGTTCATTCTTCAGTTTTTATTTCTACGTGTCAAAAATACTCGCTAAAATCTTGTACCCGAAGTACGAGTTTAGTTTTACCACGGGAAATTACCACGACTATACAGATTACCTGTATACCTGTACACCTGAGAGTAAGGTGCTGCAGATCTCATCTCTTGCAGCTCTTGCTCTCCTTTCCCTGATGTACTCCCCATTAACGTTCCCATTAAAAGACTCATCTCATCTGATTGTTACAGATGTTTATGGTCATGAAGAGCTCACCTAACGCACAGTTTGGTATGGTAGATGAGAAACGTGCTAGCAAAACACTTGTCAGTTACACGTTCCCCAACCATAAAAACTTGTCCAGTTGTACTCGTATTATCAGGTAAACATCATTCTCATCACAAGAGATGTTGCAATTATTTTATGTTCGCAAGATAAAATCGTACCAAATTGTATATTTTACATGACTCAGTTGCATTGCGCAAATGAAATAAAGGAACGGATAAAAGATTAGGTGGAGTTTTTTTTTTAAGTAGCACTAACGACGAGACGAATTAGCTGCCGACACAAGTCACGCAACTAATCGGTAGATGGCGCGATTTTCAATATTTTATCTCTTTAATCATCACAAATTTAGCTTAAATCCATTTACAGTTAGCTTCAAATTTGCATATTATATCATCATCTAAATAGTATAAAACAAAATTGCTTTTCAATTATTTGTTTTTCCGTTAATTTATTCTAGAGTATTTATACATATAGCACATTATCGTTAAAATGCCACATCCTTGTACGTCGTAATGTTTAAAATACTATTATTATATATTATGCCGCTATGTGGTATAATAGGAAAAATATATGCAGATGTATATGTTTCGCCATCTCTGTACTCGTATAATTAAAAGATACAATTTATGTCTTTTATTTTTATTAGAATGAATATTATTTGAGAAAAAAACAATACATTTGAGTAAATCTAAGCTAAGCCTTCTCGTTTCTTCCATTCTTCTTTGAGTTTAGCCATTTTCTTTCTCTTATATTCATTTCTTTTAAGTTTTTCTTCTTTTAGTCTTCTTTTCTGAGTGGCAACACTGTATTCTCCATTTAAAACTTCATCTAACTTGGCAATTAACATTTCTCTAGCTAGTTTTCTATTCTCATCTTGGCATCTACTTATGTGACATTTAATTACAGTACCTAAAAATAATTAGATCTATTAAGGAAAAAATTAGTTAATTTAACAAAAATATTGTTATGCTTGAGGGTAATCCTAATTGATTTATGTCCTACATGGCAAATTATTTTCATATACTACTGACATAATTAATTACTATTCTGATTTAACTTATATGTAGTTCCAGTTAATCATCATCTCTCTCAGCCTATGATCGTCCACTGCTGAACATAGGCCTCCCCTATTGACCGCATCATTGGAGGGATATATGCCATGGTTGACAATAGCAGTATGTTGCGCCATACTAGGAAAGCGACTAGTTCTCCAGTGGACTTTCTGACTCTCAGTGCACTCACAACCTGCAGCATGAAAAGCAAACATCACAACAACTACGCTGACTGGTCCATTACTTGTCCGTTGTCTGTCCACTTAGTCACTTAGCATCAATTCAAGTATTTGCTTACTTGACTTGTTTTTTTTTAAAAATAACTATATTTTATCACCTATAAAATGCATTATTGAAAATTTGATATAGCAAAATTTAAAATTTCTAATACTTCTCAACCAAATAAAATTATTTATAATAATACAAGTACTAAACATAGTCTATTCCCTGAGCTCCCATTAACTTATTTTAACATACAATAGTATAAGAGATAATTTTTGAGATATTTTTGACAGTATTTTTGAGATTGATAGTATAAAATTGCTACGAAGCAAAAAGTGGGCATGGTATGAGAAGGCTTAAAAAATGTATTGCATGAAGGATGACATGCAAGGGGTAGACTACTGAGAAGAAGGTTAATAGAAAGGTGTGGAAGAAAAGATGCTGTGCCAACCTCACTTAAAAATGAGAAAAGGGCAGGCCAATGATGATTATCAAGTCAAAACAAAAAAAGTATTTTTTTCATTAACAAACTTTTGTTTACCTGTAGGGTTATGAGTTAAAACTACACAGTTAGCATTTTTGTTAACAGCGGAGCCACCAGGCCCTCCCCCTCTGACAAACTGCTCTGCCAAATCTGATTCATTTAGCTTTGGTACACGAGAGTAATCAATATGCTTTGATGCTACTGAGAAACGTAATATAGTACCAGTTTGACCTCTGAAGAAGTTGCTAAAGTATTTCAGATTTAGCATTGTCTTACAAGACAGAACCCTTGCGGAGTAGAGCTTCGCCTTTCTGAAAATAATAAATACATAATTTTCTGTAAGTAAAAAAGATTGATGTTGGAGTTTTGGAGTTGGAGACTTTACTGTTACCCGCATGAACTATTGGTTTAATTTAAGGACGTCTTAATTTTAATTACAGTTTTAGTAAGTTAGCAATAACTTTAATGTTAAATCGCCTTTACCGACTCTACACAATTGCATTTGTAATGTATACCTTATAAGCAAAAGTAATGTCTTCAGGTTTGGTTAAAGTTTTATTGCGTCGGAATTCATTGGAAACTCTATTCCGGAAATATTGTACGTCCGTCAAACTGAGTGACTGAGAATATTGCATTAACTTTTTATATAAATTAAGTATTTCTGATCTGGTTACCGACATAATATTAAATTTGGGAAATTATGTAAAAAAATTTGTATATCATTTGACATTAGATTAGTAGATATAGAAAGACAGGGACAGTAACAGTTAGAGGTGGGACGTATATACGGAGGAGGTTTTGATACCAGATTTAACTCGATACGTGTAAATACCGAGTATATGAGACTAAAAGAACGAGTATCGAGTATTTATAAGTATGGCATAAATATTTTGTACTTTAGAAGTATTAAATACTGGAGAAGTATTAGTTTTTGATGTATTGTAGAAACATGTAGTATTCTGGAAATATTTCGCATGGTGTGTTTTGTACAAGGTTTGGGGTTCGTCGTCGTTTTTTTTTTTCGTCGTCCCGCAGAACTTCGATAGTTTTTATGTTGTTTTTAGGTTTTGAGGTTGGAGGAAATCTTTTTTTTTTCGCCGTGTGATGCAAGATAAAATTTTCGTCGCCACCATACATAAAATCGATACACCTAAATACTTCTAGGAACTAGCATTTGGAACGCGTATTTGCAAATACCCGTACTCGAAATACTAAGTACGCAATTTACCTAGTATATCCATCTCTAGTAATAGAGACAGGTCATACTTTTTTTGTTTTTGACTTTCACACTTTGGTGTATTTAGCCAAGGTGATACTTGACGTTTCACTTTAAAGTAGTTCGTTTTTATTGCGTAAAACAAGAGGGCGAACGAGCAGTGGCTGGTCATTTTACTTTACTGTAATTTTTAATGAGAAATTTAAAATAACAGACTTTCTAATAACTACTTATTAAGATAAAGTATTGATAATATATGCATTACCAGGTCATTGTATGCACTTAGTTTTACACCGTATGGCCACTCAAATGCCACCAAGCGGTACCTAAATAATTTGACTTCCTTTCCATTATTGGTCTTTTCTTTTCCTTAAGCTACAGATATCTAACAACTTCAACTCTACTCAACATTACAAAATATTTTGTTGCGGTAAAAACTAATCAATTTTCCAACATGTGTGAACAAGTCAATAAAAAAAATAACTAACGTGAAAAGCTGTCAAATGTCAGTTTATTGCCAAAATAGTTTTCATTCTCAATCGTTCTTAATAGTTCAAACTAATAAGAAAATTAATAACTAAGCTATTTGATAAAACTTGTTTATTAACAAATTTTGATCTGGATACAATTTTATTATATTTCCCTTACCCAGCCAAAGAAAGTTACCATTTTAAATAACAAAAAGTACTACAATATTTGAATTATAATGGTCCGTTTCAAGAACAGGTTTGTTTATTACCGTATTTTAAATGAATTTAATAAGCATATGCTAAAAACAAAGTAAAGAGGCGTTCACGACCAGCCACTGACTGAGTGTGCATAACGCAGTTTATGTTTTTACGATTCATATTCAACTTACTTTCACATCGAACCGACGCTACGCCATTACGCAAAGCGTAGTCGCTGGTCAAAAATGTTGTGCGATTTCATGTGAATAGTGTCATACTGAAGCTCAGAGTCAGTGGCTTATAAAACGTTTGGATTGAACGTCATCATCATATATAAGTCAATTGCTGGACATAGGCCTTCCCCAATGTCTTCCACAGGGAAGTGTATTAAAAATAGCATAACAAAATAAATCTGTTTCAGATACATAACTGTTGAAATTTCATCGCCTTTAATACCAGAGAACAAACCACTTTCAATGAAATCAAAAATATTTCATGAAACTGTCCTGGAGAAGATACAGCAGCTACATGGCGACTTTGGAGTAGCAGCTGTCAGAAATGGTTTCTTAACAAAGTATTGCAATGAGAATACTCGAATAGCAATTCTGAGAGCTAGGCATGGCCCTCATAAGTTTGTCTCTAGCAGTTTACCATTCATTACAAAAATAGGTAAACTAGATGTCAGTCTGCGGACTCTTCATGTAGGTGCAACTTTGAAACACAGTTTTAAATTCATCCTTAAGCACCAAAGAGCATACTTAGATTCAATGTGGTCAACATTAAAAACGGACGAAGAACGAAAAAATCTAGAAGCAGCTGTAATGGATTTCACCAAGACAGATGTCACAATAAACATAGAAAATATTGCTTAATTACATTTATTTGATAAACCAAATACATTTCAAAAAATATAAAAATTTTGAAATCTTTTAATACATATGCGCAATAGTATATAAACAGCCAGTCCAGTCCTTATTAGTAAGTCCTGTAAATCCAGGATCTTATTTTAATTTCATTGGATATAATTTTTTTTAAGTATAATTCCTATTGTATGTGAATAACATTTTAACACATACATAATAAAATTTTAATACATAAGTTACTATAAAATAAAATATAAATGTTATTAATTTAAGATTACTACCTATGTGTGACTAAAGTTAATAACTAATATATTGCACAAATTACATATTTCATTCATTTACTTCAATGTACATGACAATGCTCTACAACTATAGTACTGTAGTGTATTAATATATTTATTAATATAATTTTGATTTAATTTTACATTAATACATGGTTTTATTTTAAAATTTATGCATAAATACACAAATATTGACAAAAAAAATTAGTATTTAGAGTGCTGTCTCTTAGCCATTGCTATCAATGAACAATAAGTCAAAATATCAGTTTACAATAATGCAAAATCTTACTGATATATGTCATTAGTTGAATTCTAAATATATTCTGAAAAAAAAAATTCTTATGATGATAGAATACAACATAGTGCATAGTAGTTCAGTCCACGGCCAGTTATAATTTGAGCTAAATACAAATAAATACATTTAAGTAAAATTAATTAATTTTGTAGTTTTGTAAAAAAAAATTCTCTTTTACAAGATTAAATTTTTTTTTCTAAATATCTAAATATTTATTTTTATCAAAATCTACATAAAACCATGTATATTTATAATATTGTCACTTCCATTACAGGATTAACCTTATATAGCAGGTAAAAATTAATACTTCGTTTTTAGTGGAATATTTCAAAATGGCTGAATTAAAAAAATTAAATAATCTCATTATGATAAATGAGGCATTTGGAGGTAAAGTTTTTTACGTAATGTTGATTTAAAAATTGGCACCTGTACCCGCTGCAATCTACTGCAAATGCGAGAAACAGAATCAGTTACTTTTGTAAATATTTCATACAAGTGTTCTTGTCTTGCTTTCTTACCAATTGTATAACATAAACTTTGAATAAATATTGACCCTTTTTGCTCATCCCTATATGCTTCATATTCAGGTGCAGTGGCCCAATATATAATAAAATCAGATTTTCTAAGAAAATAATTTGTTTTTGGTCCATCAGCAACTAAGTGGGGTATAGGTCTATGATCATCAACTTGACAAGCTTGTAGAATCAAAATTTTGGGCATTCCATGTAAATGACTTGCATCATCTGAGTCTAGTAGATTCTGGATATCTTCAACTTTCACCCTTACTGAATCAGCAGTGTACACATGTCCTCTAATGCCATGTGATAAGATACATAACATGAAAATGCTATCATCTGGACAAACATCATTGTTTATCACCTCCTTAATAAATTTAAACATTTCTCTATGGTTGACATTACGACAGCTTTTAATTTTGAAATTGAGGGATGACATTGTACGTTCCAGACTTAGTTGGTCTATTGTTGAACCTAAACGATTTTCCAACATATGTGTTTGAAAACCATTTTCTATGCTATCTTTTGATGGGTGGAATTCTTCTTGATTTACAATGCAACACACGCCGATTCTATCAATGTTTTTAATAGGATATGCATCCTTTATGAGATTTTTAGTGTCAGATTTTAAGTTTATAGTGGGAATATCTTCTTTTTGTAATTCATTTAAAACATTAAATATATCTGAGAAACTTTCATCAAATTTGTCTTCAAGCTTAGCTTTTGGATCATCATTAGCTGTGGTTGAACTAATTGGAGTACTTGTTATTTGTGGTGATGAAAAACTTGTTTCATTGTTTAATTTATTGGCAATGATTCTTAGATCTTTTGCTATCTTTTTCAAACTAGATATATTTTCAACAATTCGCACAAGTTTTTCAACTTGACATTTCTGACTCTTTGACTCCAAATGATATTGACTTAGTATTATAAACTTTTGGGATATTAATTCCAAACAGATAAGCTCACAAGATTTGTATTCAGATATATCAATGTCATATGTAAGCAAGGATTTCTTTAATCTCACAAGGTCAATTGCAGTTACATTTTCACATAATTTGTAAAGAGCTTTTTTCATAGGATTGATATATACACACACATTTATATTGCCAGGCATATATCGTTCTTTGAGGCTAGAAACATTAAATCCTAGTTTTCTAATGACATGATATAGCCGGCAAATGGTAAGTGCTTCTAAAAATTGATACCTCCATGTTAGTTGAGACTGAACATTTAAGGCCCAGTCATATAACAAATTCATGTTACTATCTTTATAAACACGCTGAAAAACAATAAGTCTTTGCAGGGCTGTATCTGGAATTTCGTAAAGCAAGAAAACCAAAGAAATCATATCATAATAATCTATATCATTTTGAATCTCCGATATAACTTCAAGATTTATTGTGCGTATGTTGTCGCTAAAACATTCTTGGAGATGGTTCTTCTCGCCTGAATGCAACATGTTAATTATTATTCTTCGTAATAAAGCTGATGTTTATCAATTTTGTTGTATATTTGTCATTTATCTATACTTAAAATACCTTAGTTATTTTTGGCTAATAACTTTATTACAACAAATTTTTAATCAATTACGACGTGATTAATGATTATTGAGAGATTCTTCTCTGTTGACCTGACCTGACGTACAGTTCACTCAAAGTGACGTTTGTCTTCTGATTCAGAAGTTCTGAATTCTAAACTATACTAAGTATCCACAACAAAAGAATTTAGTTTTTTAGATATTTAAATTTTGTATACAGGTGAAAATTACATAGTTTTAGCTATGATTTACATTATTTGTCAAGATTATAAATAATTTGATTCATATTTGAAAGTTTTAATCTGATTACGAACATCTGACCATTGCTAATCAAACATTTATCCTAGATTTTGAATTGTTAATAGGGCTTTCTCTGTACATATGAAAATGTATCAGTAATTTTATAGAACATACTACATGGAAATTGTAGATTTAAAATATAGCTCCTCACAAAGCATTTATTATAGTAACGTTCGGAAGGGAAAACTGATAAATCATCGTCTTAAAAAACCGATTGGTTGATCACCAGCGTAAATGGACCGGAAAGAGAAATTCAGATAGTACCGTAACGTTCTGGTAGTACCGGTATAACCAAAATTCTCTTAAGAATTTATTATACCAAGGAGTCCTAAGATTTTGGCTGTGATTTAAATTTGAAACTCATATTTCACTATATCGTAAAATATGCAGTAACGGCAACAAACTTATTGCCGTTACTGCGTATTTGACTCAAAGACCAAAATATGAAAAAGCTCTCAATCCGTTTTAGACTATCCTAGATGCCACACGGGAGGTGCGGTGAGCATTGCATTCTGAGGATAAGGCAAGGATAGTACTCCTGTTGCGCCGCACTACTCATGCATATTAATAATAGCGGAGGGGACCGGGCGGTATCGGGGTACCGGGAATGACAATAAGAACTTACTGTCATCTCAATTTTTTAATTGGCAACTCTTAGAATTATTTTCGGTGTACGTCAGCGTCACACATTTAGGTACAGTTTCCACTGAATCTAAACAATCTTTTATCTTATATTTGGCGCGAAACTTAAACGTAGTATTTTATTTTTATACGAGATTTTATCTCGTATAAAATACAGTAATACAAAAAAAACTAAAATACAAAATTAGTGTTCGAGTATTAAATTAAAATAACGTTTTGTACTGTCCTATCATAGCATGTTAACATTATGGAAGATTTTAATATTTTAAGATTCTTAATGTATAAGAAAAAAAAAATTAAAGAGCAAGTAATAACAAGGTTATCTTAAAGATTAAGAAACATGCACAGCATCATTAGTTCATTATCTACTGTATTATTACAGCGACAAGGTGATAATTTATTGTACTTATCATACGGTTATAATAATATTCCTGTTTATAGATCACTTTAGCAATCTAGGTATTTTATAAGGTAAATTTAATTCGCATACTAATGTTATATACGTTTTAATTTGCAGTTAGAGCCTCATGTAAACTAATTTATAAATAAATAAAACCTACGTTCATTTGTATTAACTTTTTAATTAATACGTAAGTATTCCGATAATGAACACTCAATCGTTCTTCATTGGCGTGGACGTGGGATCGGGCAGTGCAAGAGCTGCTCTCGTCGATCAGAATGGGCATATACTGCGGACATCAATTAAAGAACTTCGAATATGGAAACCCGAACCTGACTTTTATGAACAGTCCTCCGATGATATATGGAATTGCTGTGAATTTGTTATAAATGTAAGTTAAACTTAATATCTAGATACTACTAGACTACATTTATAACACTAACTGTATCTTACTACATTCAAAAATAATTTATGCAAAATGCTTATGTACTTGCAAATAAAATAATGTTTAGTCATCAAATTGCAATAACTTGATATTGTAAATATTATTTTTAATCCCATGTGGATTGAATGTGATACATTTAATGAACAATGTTAAATTTTCTTGTCAGCTACCTAACCTACATGGTTTTGTGATTGCAATATGTCATCATATATCGGACAATGCTTTGCTTACAGTATTTTATTATTAGTGTTAATGATTAACATTACAGTAGTGGTTTGCTCATATTTAATGATTTTATTGTTTTAATAATAAAATGTAAATTTGCACTATTACAAAAGTAGTTGTTTTCTTGTCTGTAAAAAGAAGTAGAATAGATGTTTTAAAGCAGGCTATTAAATAGATACCAATTCTGATTTTAAAGTTTTTGTTTGCATAAAAAGCTGTTGCTTTAGTGGTATTTCTCTGCCTAACCGATTTTAAGACCTAAACATGATTTTCTTGATGATGAGCTCACAGTGCTTAGTGATAAATGCTGCTAAGTACTATATAAACAAATAATTAACTGATTTATATTAGATTATATAAGTATAGTAAACTCTAAACTAAACCAAATGGTTTAATTTTAAGAATAACACATAATTATCACAAATCTATCAACCAAGAAGATTTATTCACAATATTTGTTTACTATATTTCAGGAAGTTACTAGTAATGTAAATCCAGAATGTATCAAAGGGATTGGCTTTGATGGCACATGTTCTTTGGTGGCACTGGACAAAAATGGTAATCCTTTAGCAGTAAGCAACTCTAACAACAACGAACAGAATGTTATTATGTGGATGGACCACAGAGCTCAGGCTGAGGCTGAGTTCATAAATAAAACAAGTCATGAGATCCTAAAATATGTTGGTGGTAAGGTGAGTCTAGAAATGGAGATGCCGAAGCTGCTGTGGTTGAAAAAAAATCTACCAAACAAGTGGTCAGATTTTGGATACTTCTTTGATTTACCAGATTTTCTAACATGGAAAGCTACTGGGTCAGAAAGTCGTTCACTCTGCTCTCTGGTTTGCAAATGGAACTATGAATGTTCCATTGATGGTCATCGTGGATGGAATGAAAATTTTCTTCAGAATATTGGGTTAGATGACTTAGTTGAGTGTGACTTTAAGAAGATAGGCAGTAAAGTTTTAATGCCGGGAGAGAAATGTGGTGGACTGAAGATGGAAGTTGCAAGATCCCTTGGCCTTGTTCCTGGTACCCCTGTAGCCACTAGTATTATTGATGCTCATGCTGGTGGTCTTGGCATGATCGGCACTTGTGGTGAAGGCATTGCAAAGGAGATGTTGAGCAGACTTAGCTTGATATGTGGTACCTCTACATGTCATATGGCTGTTAACAGAAAGCCTATACTGGTACAGGGCATATGGGGTCCTTATTTCAGTGCAATGGTACCTAACTTGTGGTTGAATGAAGCTGGCCAAAGTGCTTCTGGCATGCTTTTGGACTATGTCATATCGAGTCATCCAATGGGAATTCAATTGTTAAAGAAATATTCTACTGGAGAGTAAGTAATATTATTATTTTATCAAAATAAAAAGTTATTTACCAAAGGCACTCCTGCGATGGTTGAAAATTATTGTATGCTAAGGATATGCTAATGATATAATATGAAAGCATTTATGTATATGCTACAGTTTTGTACCCTCAAAGTTATGCATATATCTTTTTTTTTATTTATTCAAAACACTTGTTATCATTTTAGGGTCCGTACTCAGTTAAGACAGCTGTTATCAAAAATGACAAATGAAAAAAAATTAAGCAATGTGAGTTTATTAACGAAAGACTACCACATTTGGCCGGACTATCATGGCAACCGATCGCCGCTCGCTGATCCATCTATGAAAGGAATGATTTGTGGGCTTACCATAAATAGTAGTGAGGAAAACCTGGCTTTACTCTATCTAGCAACATTACAGGCTTTATCGGTAAGCTATTTTAAGCTTTGTATTATATTATTTTACTGTAATTATACAACACAAAGAGCAGGTCCCGATTTGTACCCAGTAGGTCTGCGCTCCAATTGTAGGAGATGCGACTACTACCCATGACTCATCGACAAAGGCATACCTAGGTTTTTAAACCATATAAAGTTGATCAGGTCACCCTAGGTCAGATACAAAAATGTCTGCTGGTATCCACAAGTCAGTATCTACAGAATTATGAAAATCCCAGAGCAGATGTAATGTTCTTGTTCCATAGAACAAAGGACATGTTTTTTCACAACTTGAAGGGTTATTATTATAGACTAGCTAGCTAGGGCTAGCCTAGCACAACTATAGAGCTGGCTGTGGCATCTGTATTCACTCAATTCTATATATATATATATTGCCCTCCTAGGTAATGTTTTTCGCTGGTACATAACTTTGTATGTGTTATGTATGCACATATGTATGTCCATACCATTGTGACCCCCTAGAGCCTTAGCGGCTGGACTAATTTTGAAAAGTGAGTTGTGATTCGATTTATTTGTCCTTGGATTGTCATTGGGTACTGTCAGTTGGGTTTATTGTTTTTTTTTTTTAATTTCAGTATGGTACGCGACACATTATCGAGGCATTAGTGGGAGCGGGATATGAACCATTCAAATCGTTGCTCATCTGCGGCGGTATATCGAAGGACCCTCTGTTAGTACAGATACAAGCAGACGTTGTGGCTTTGCCTGTACTCAAGCCGCATGAGTCGGAGTCGGTACTGCTGGGGTCCGCTATCCTCGGGGCGTGCGCGTCGCAACACTTCAACAGTGTTCAAGCGGCCATAGATAACATGGGTGGCAGTGCCGATGTTGTCGCTCCAAATTTAAATACCAAATCATTTCATGACAAAAAGTATAAGGTGTTTCTCAGAATGTTCCAGGACCAGTTGAAGTATAGAGCTATTATGAATTAGTAATGTGATATTTTTTTATACTTAATTATTTATAAATCCTTTTTCATAGTGGAATGGTGTAAATAAACTTATAAAAAAAACAGTTTAATATATTGTATTGTTATATTACATGGGATAAAAACACAGGGACTTTACTTCTGTATAAGAGTTGCCATATGTCTATTTTATAGAATTTTTTATCACATTTTATTTGTATAAACATTAGTTACTATTTGGAATAAATGTGTATATAAACTGTAATCGCAACATTCTTTTATTTACAACAAATTGCAGTAAATATTTAACTGTAAGCTAAAAACTGTTTTTATTTTTTATTTTGAGTAGATATTTTATCTTTTTTGCTTACAAAATGAATCAATAAATTATCTCTTTATTTCCTAAGCAACTATATTTGGACTGCATTTTATAGCATAAAATAAAGTGCGGATGTTGCATAAAATGTTTCATAATTTTCATTGTGCGATGAAAACTTTTCAGTTTTCATTTAATTTTAATTGAAAAAAAAATCCCAGAAATGTTTAATTTTGGCTTGTGCTAAATACTATCATATTGATTTTGGTATAAACAATGCATGAATGATAAAAAGGATACAAACAGAACTTATAAAAATGGATATAGATCTTAGGCCATTTTAAAGTTTAAAATAAGGAAATTGAACTTGATATATGTATAATATATGGAATGGTCATTTTAATGGCCATTTGTTTATAAAAACGATTGCGTACTGGAATCGCATGAAAAGAAAGTGTTCATTTTTAATAAATTATTTATTAAGAATAAATAAGGATCAAGAATAAATTGAATAACACACAGGAAAGATAACTAACAGATTTCTAATAAAGGCAAAACTTTATGTCACATAAAGATACAATAAAGAACACTTAAATTAAAAAAATGAATTTTACAGTAGAAAAAAAAACATACAATTTTCATAATCATTATACCAACTATTTAAGTACTTGAATTGTAAAAATTAAATATGTCCTAAATAATTATACTCCTCCGATATTCTAATCAACATGTGTGCACATTATGCACTAATGTAATCACAATTGATTGTACATAAGTGGTAATAAAAGCTGATAAAAACAGCAATCAGTTTTTAGATACTGAATGAAATGCAAGTAGGTAGTTTGACAAAAGTTTTATAAGCTGTATTTTTAAGTTAAACCTTTTTTTTTACATATTTACCTATAAAATTATATAATAGTATATTTTTAATCCATCAAGGATTTTTAAATGCAATGGCCAATGTGTAGACAATGAAGTAAATAATAGTTAATTAACTTTCGTTTCGTAACGTTTCTTCAGATACTTTCTCACTGGGTTTCTGGGGAGAACTGTGATTAAATTAAGATACTTACTATTATATATAGTATTACTTAAAGGAAGGTACTAAACATGAGAAAACTTAAGAATTTGACCTTATCATATAATAATTCTTGAAAATATAAGAAACATATATTGAATCTTTTAACAAGATAAAGTAAATCAAGTAAAGAAAAAGAATTAGTGTAAATCGAGATTAATATGATAACATAGTTTGAGAAAAATTATCCTATAGTTGTACTTATTTTATCAACAATGTGAAGCAGTTTCAATTACTTCATAGACAAGAACAATTTGCTTTAATTCATATGGATAATTTCATCATCATCCACCCTTTGTTTTTTACTAGTATTTGATGGTGTTTGGGGTGGGGAGCATCCCCCAGTATCACGACGTTTGCTAGAGTGGCGAGCGCAAGTGTTGCCCGATAAACGCGCGGAGTTTGATTGTCGTGTTGGTGAAAACTGTTTGAGCATTTCAACATCATTAAATATTACTTGAGCCCCTCCACCACATGTAGGAACAACATCTCCTTTGTACATTGTCATTTCAACTTCACCATCTGTGTCCTGAGCTTGAGTTACAAGACAATACTTTGACACTTTCGAATTAGCTATATCCTTAACATTAGTCAACTTATTAACATGTTTGCTATGACCAATGCTTGGTTTTAATACAGTTCCCATTGGTACAATGTTCTTGGGCGCATGTTCTACCCAACCGCGGCCATCAGCTGATAAAGATCGTTTGTGTCGAGGATTGGCGATGGCCACACCGCGTCGAGAAGATTGTGTGTCTCTTGTCTGTTGTGCTGAACTAAAAGGAGTTAGCATATGTGCAGGCAGAGCCCTAGGAGTTGACCCTGGTGTGAAGTCACGGGCACTTGTTTGTGCACCCACATCTCCCATCATTTTAGGTACTGGTTCTACGTGGTTATCTCTTTCAATTTTCAGTGCCTCAGCTATGATCCTTAATCTATTCTCGTTATCTTCAATCACATTACGCAATCTTTCACTCTCAGTGCATATTTCCTTTGCCTTTTCATGCTCAGCAGCTATTTTGTAGTTGTACTTCTTTTCCAATTTTTTTTTTTGTTTTTCCTTATCAAGTTTATTTTGACTGAGTAGCAATTCTTTTTCTTGTAGCTCTCTTTTTAAAGATGATGTGTACTCTGTCATTTCATTCAGTTTTCGTTGATGTGATAAGGAGGCACTTTCAGTTGCTGTAAGTCTTTCTTCTAGAGCTCTTACTCTTCGTTCTGCTGCTGCCAACTGTCCTCGTAAAGAAACGTTCTCACTTCTTACCTCTAAAGAATCTTTCTCTAAGTCTAATAATGCTGATCGCAGTCTTTCATCTTTTACAGCCTTACTGCGTTTTAGTATTTCCCTGCGGTTTAGTCGCATTTCTAAGTGAGCTTTAAGTTCTTTGATGATATGATCTTCCTGTGAACTGCTCAATTTTAGACTAGGGAAATCTGGTCCAAGGCTATAAACTAAACCTAAATCAAGTTCTAGTTCTTTGGCATCAGGTCTCGTTATATATTCTCGTGCAGTTGTAAACAAACGATTGGCTTTACGCCTACCTGATTTTAAGCCTATTTCTGCAGCTATATCTGTAATTTGTGGTTTAGCTACTTCAACCTCTGCTGCCATCTCTGCAAATCTCATTACTTGGAGGGTCTCATCATAGTCTTCAGCTCTGGGGTTGGCACAGACAATCATACGAACCTGACCCTCTCCCTCAAAGAAGTTCTTAAATAAATGAGTTATTTTAGATTCACGATATGGCACTTTGTTCTTAGCACCAAACAACTGATTCTCTCTTAACAATTCCAAGCAGGATCTAAGAGTCATCAATGATTTATTAATATTACCTGCTTCTTTTAATCTCTGACCTGTATTTTTAGTTCTGTTAGTTCGTTCGCTGCCAGCTAAATCAACTAAACTGAGTTGACTGATTTTCAGCATTTCCTTGTTTTGTATGACTGCCTCACCCATTTCATCAACAGGTGCCTGCACTAATCGTATTGTGAATACTGAGTGACTTCTACTAGATTCTGCATTCAGATTTGTATGAGCCATTCGCTTTCGTTTTAACCCTAAATAAAACGCCTCAAAAGCTTCCTCCGCAGATTTAATTTCAATTTCAGTTACACCATTCACATACATATTATGAGATGCATCTTCACGAATAATTTTAGCAGGCAAATTTTTAGTCAAAGGTGGACCTTCTTCTAATAAATCAAAAACACTGTTATTATAAATCTCAACATAAGAGACAAATACAGCATACTGATTGTCTTCGTTTACACCCTCAACTTTCGTAATGTCGGTCGAAGACATTGCGAGATCAGGATTAGAATTATTTTTTTTACCTGATTTAAATTTATGCAGTTCCTGCTGCCTCTCTAACATTGCCTCGGCCTCATTTTGAACATCGAATAAGTTCATTTTATCTGGCTTAAAAACGTATTTGTGTGCTTGGTAGTCATTGATAGTTTTGAAAATAATATTTAAACAGCGAGGTAGTAAGCCGCAGTTCTGAGGCTCGCCAGTCATAGTAAATGTCTTACCACTACCGGTTACACCGTATGTAAATAGTAACCCACTTTTTCCTCTTATTAATCCTTCCACCAATGGTAAAGCAACTTTATCGAACACTTCTGCTTGTGAGGTTTCTGGCGGAAACACTTCCTTGAAGGTATATTTCATAATTTTGTTATTTTCATTTCTATAGCTAATAGCAGTCGATGGTGGTGTTAACAAAACAGTATTTGAAGAAACAATCTTGATGCAAGAATGATCATTTTCTCGTGACATAGGTCGTAGACGGCAGTAAACTTGCACCGGGTCTCTCTCATTGGAGGCCAAATTCTGTTTGCTTCTAGCCGGTGTTCGTAATTCATTTAACCTCTGTTTTGATTTAGCCGACCTCATTATGCTTGCTTTTATATTATATTACAACTCAGTGAAACTAAATTTTATATGACGACGGTTTGAATTAAACCTCACTAAAAATTAAACCAACGGTCACTGTTGTTACGTTACTTCAAAGTTTACGTTTCACTTTTTTTTTATAAAACCAAAGAGTATATTATTGTAAAGTAACAGATTTATTAAAGATTTTTTCTGAGATAATGAAATGTTTTTAAGTATTATATAGATATTTTTTTAGTAATGTCTTCAAACTACAAATATTTCTTAATATTACTGAGCGCAGCAGTCTCAATAATTCAAATATGAGCAAGAAGAGAAAGAAAACACATGAGCGATTCAGTTGTCTCATTTTAGTTTTTATTAAATTACCGGGTTAACGATTTAAATTTATATATATATATATATATATATATATTTTCCCCAATGATGCG